>JACRUU010000018.1:2808872-2813872 GCA_030449085.1 Kryptopterus vitreolus
TGATCCATACAGATCACAACTTTCTTATATAGTAAATAGTAAATGTTTTTTTTTTTTTGGTTAGATGAGGTTAATGTAGAAATGTGGGATTAAATTAGGTCATTTGATCACTGATGGTCATTTGTTGACATTGTTGTTTCAGTGGAAAACTGATTGATAGGATAAGAAAGTAAAACGGCAGTTACGACAGTTCTAGCTCTAGACCCCAAACTACTTTCATTGTGGATGACCTTTTGATGTAATATACTGAATATTTTATGTGACATTTTGGCAGAGTTACTGAGTAGGCATTCATGTCTGCAGCATCAGGAAGTGATAAAAATGTACAAGACCACAAGTAGTCCATCTAAAGGTCAATTCTGTTCCTTTATACAATGCAATGTGTTATGATTTACCAAAAGATGTCACTACAAAAAACTCATTGCTTATTTATTTCCTAAACTTTGCATCTCCCTCTTTTACAGATTTGTCCCGGCAAACCTCAAGTTCGACAGCCTCAACTCCAAGTGACAGTGCCTCCAGCCCATCGCCGAGCACTCCGCCCAAGCTCTCTCCACAATGCACCTCTCCGTTCGGACCTCGCTTGGTGATGTCTAAACCAAACACTTCTGCTCGACCTCAACCAGAGGGTGCCAGCTTTGAATCCGATAAGCGCACAGTAGGCCGCCTAACAGGGCGGTTTGGTAAAGGTGCATGCAGACGGGGGCCAGTGAAAATGGAGAGGATTAAAGTTCTAACCGGATCCGAAGTGGAAAGCGACTACCAAGAACCTGAGTCTATGGATGCAAGGGTTGTTATGGGACAAGAAGCACTGCTGAAAAACCTGGAGACGCAGATTGGTGTCCCTCCGGAGAAAACTCCAAGCAAAGAATCATCCAGTTCAACACCACCACACTCTGATACCCTTCTGGTGGAGAAACAGATTATGGTAGAAGGGAAGATTAAGCTTGATACCGGTCAAGAGACTGAAAAATCGGACCAGGTAAAGACAACCTCTGAGCAAGAGAAAAGTCTTGATCACCTACTTGAATGCCCAATTCTAGAAACCAAATCAGCAGACACTGGGCTAACTGAAAGCAGCACCTTTTTCCCAGATGATGAAGGAGACACGGTGTCTCTATCTCAGGGTGAAGTGCCTTCGTTGTCATTCTCCGAGCCCTCCTATACAGTCGATCCTCAGCGCATTGGTGTCCTTCCCGGACTTGACCCAGATCGTTATTACACAGCCCCTTCCACCCCGATTAAGATGGCCTATTGTTCACATCTTAAACAACAATGGCAACCAGGCAGTCCAAGCACAGGTCCGGGTTCACCAACAGATGAGTCTGATCTGTGCTCCCCTCCCACTTCTCCCTCCGGATCCTATATTACTGCTGAAGGTGGCAGTTGGACTTCTTCTTATAATTCTGGCACTTCTCACTCCTGTTCACCGAATCTAACTGCTGAAGTTGAACTGCAGGAGGTCCCTGCCTGCTATGTGGGCTCTCTTTCTGAGATAGGCGATGAGCTGGGAGATGACAGACTAGTAGCCGAGAGGGAGCACTGTCTCTGTAAACCTGTCATGCCAGAGCTGGATGAGAGTGAGGAACATGAGGAGGAAAGGGTAAAGCGAGAGAGTTGCAGGCCTCACTGGGTGATGGACAATGTTTCACCACACAGAGGCAGCACTGGTAGAACTGCAAACTCAGAACACGAGGGAGGAGTATCCGAGGCCGCCTTAGTCAAGGCCGAAATTCCAAGTGCCACTGACACATCACAGTCTTTGGATGACACAGAACGGGGGCTAGAGCTAGACTTTAACGACTGTATCGCGGAGAACTTTGCCAGACACAATGCCCCTTTAAGCCTTGAAGAAGACTTTCCCTCAGACTTGGCATGTTCTTCTCCCTTCAGTCACCAACCGGCGACGGCTTCAACCACTTTAGAGACAGGCAGTCTAACCCCTGCCACTTGCTCATCGGAGGTTTCAGACACTGATAACAACAGCTTGTATAGTGAGATGGGCTCTTCTGCTCTTCTTTTCCACGGGTGCTCCAGGGACGATGGACCTTTCGGAGAGGGCATGATTCCTGCGTCAATGCTGCCGGTTCACGCCAGCTTGATATTCCAAGCGGATTCGATGGAAATCACATTATTCCCGACAGACGACGAACCGGAAAATGATGTCGACGCATATGCTGCCGGAGAGGAAGAGGGGGACGTGGATGAATACGATGATGAAGATGAGGACATAAATGATGACAGCGATTTGGAGCAGCACGTCGAAGCTCTGAAGATCGGAGCAAGGGGTGCCGATGATCCCAACGAGGAGGACACCTCGGCCTCTTTCCTAAATTCACTTTCCGAGAACTCGATTAACGATGGCGTCGATGAGTCATTTGCTTATCAGGATGACACAGAAGAGTCAATTGATTCCACGTCTTGCAACGGAGATGAAGAGGACCACTTGTACAGCACAGAGAGACATGCAGAGCTCGCACAGCAATTTCCAGCGCAAGACGACCATGTGCAGTCAGTAAGCCACGCACAACCAGAATCCTCTGGAAGTGAGAGTGAAATGGAGATCTCTTCTGGATCTTCTGGGCCATCAAATGTTTTAGTAGTTCAACAACATGTGTCATTGTGCACGGCCCATGCTCAAGATGGAAGCACGCCGGTTACTGAAGACATAAGCACACTGAATTCAAAGGCAGAATGTGCAAAGGGACTTGATTCATCAAGGGATTCTTCAAGTGAAGAGAATAAGCAGACGATGGATTTTAAAAATGAAGAAACAGACAACGCATGCCCTTTGGAACCTCAACAAAGTGTCCGTGCCAATCTTCAAAGCTCCCGCAATCAGGAAAGCGCAGAAGTTCTAGCTGAAGGTCCAGTGGCCTACACTAAACCAAACCTTTGTGTGCTTGGTGCCACAGCAGCAGGAACAGATACTCAGATAAATATTCACGATGATAAAGATTTAGATCAGAAGAATGGAAATAACTCTGATTTCATGAATACCTCACTTCAGCTTGATGAGACAGCGACCAATGATCTCAACAAGGGAGTCCCTTTGTTGTCCTATCCTAAAGATGACTGTAGCCCCACAAACATACCGGTTTGTGCCTATCCCGAACTCTCTGAGGTACCAGATAACTTAACGCCGGCCGATATTTCCCCAACTGAACAGTCTCTTGACCAAGATAACCTGAGCGAAAATCAACCTAGCGCAGAGGATATGAGTGTCGGCTCTTTAAATATGTCCTCTTCTGCCTACAGCATGCTTGCCATCTCGCCAAAGAAGGAGAACTCCCAAAATAGCATAACAGAAAAGAGTGTTTCTTCTGTAGACTGGGCACCAGAGGAGCCCTTGTCGGTAGACACATGCTGTGAGTTTAGGCCAGAGAATTTGCTTGTGTGCGAGATAGCTGGAACGCTGCACAATAAGAGGCTATCTGTAACTCCCAACATTTCGGCTCGAGATAACATCATGGGCGACCTTGAAGACAACAACAGCTATTGTGACTCGCCAGAAAAGATGGCGAATAATGAAGCGAGCATGCTGGAGTCAAATCTGTCCACTTGGAAATCCATCGAAGACCTTTCAGAGGCAGGGGGAGGTGAAGATGATGCAAACAACCTCCAGAATCCCGACAATAACGCACTTATACAATGCCGTCCAGAAAAAACCCCAGAAAGTTTGTGGAACGACCCAGAAAAGAGCTGCTCGCATGGTATCCCAGGTGCACAATCAGTGTGTATGCCCTTAAATATCCTTTCACCCAATCAGAAAGATGAGAAAGACCAGATCCCTGATACGGCATTTAACATTCCTGGGGAACCTAGGTCGCAAATGTTTCTCCATGGAAGTCCTGATGAGGAGCTAGAAATCCAAGATTCAGCTCAAGAACACAACGAGGAACTGATTGGAGGTTGTACCACTTCGTACAAACAAAATGATCTCTGTGGTGCCCAGCCAACAAATCAAATATCAGATGAAAAAAGTGTCAAAAAAGATCGTGAACACTCTAAACAAACTCGCCTGGTGAATACAAACTCGCTAGTCTCAGAAAACAAGGCTGTATTTAAACTCGAAGGGGGGTCATTTGGCAACTTTGACCACAAAAGGAAATCAGGTGAATCAAAACAGGACCTTTCCTCTTCCGACAAGCCTCTAATGCACAAAAAGGCCTCTTCCTGCTCTAATAAAAGGGTTACAAGTGGGGATTTGAGTCCCAGACAACTACAGTCTAACATATCAAAAGATGAAAATCGGCTGAATTCGGCTAGTCAAGTTGCTGGCAAAGAAATTGAACCAAAGACTGAGAAAAGTGTCTGTACTTTACTCAAAGAAAAGGGGGATAAGAAAGCGTGTCCTAAAGAGGAAAAGAACGAAATTGCCAGCGATAATACTGTTTTGGAATTGAGCAAAGAGGAGACTGAAGTCTCACCGAAATCAAGTAAAAATGAATCTGAGGAAACAGAACCGAATACCACCATTGTTAGCTCAGGTAGGGCAAAAACTCTTTCGGCTAGCAAAAAAACAAAGGATCCTGTGAGCGTTGACAAGAGCAGAACGACTGCTGCCCTGGAGAAAAAGGAAGACGCCAAAGACAGCAAAGACTGTATCAGTACAGAGAGTAAACCTGACTTTTCTCCGAACTATTCACTTTTTCAGAGGGGAAAATATACTCCGGAATCTCGACAGCAAATACACACAATTGATGCTCGGAAACAGAAAAACAATCATCAAACACCAGTACAACGTGTACTCCACCCTGCAGTCTCCGGCTCCAATACAACTGAGGCAAACCCTAATTTGGGTGACTCGCCGAGTTCTACTGACTCGAATGTTCTTGGTGATTCCGATCAGAAAGAAGCACTTTATCAGGGAAATTTCAAAGGGCTAGAATCTGACAAAAGCACACAAGATACCAGTGAAAACAAGGACAGGTCTACTTTTGTCGGGGAAATTTCCCAAGTCAGCAGACCTCCGGTTCCTTCCTCGTCCGCAAATGTTC
>JACRUU010000018.1:2818872-2881372 GCA_030449085.1 Kryptopterus vitreolus
CTTATTTGCACTTCAGGCAGATTAACATAGCCAATTTACATTCTGTCATGTTTTTGTGAGAAAAACAGAAAAAAAGGTGTAATAATTAAGATTCTAGTCACTAATTGCGGTTTAAAAATGTCAACCAATTAGCACATTCGCCTCACACCTTCTGGGTTGGTTTAAATCCTGGCTCTACTATCTATCGTCAAGAGGTTTCCTGCACAGTCTAAAGACATGCACTGTAGTTAGGAGTTACTGTAGGGTGAGGAGGCCTGGATTGTAGTCAGCATTCCAATTCATCCCAAAGTTAATCAGTAGGCTTGATATAAAGCGTGGCACTCAAGACCGACATAAAGATTCCATTCCAACCCACATAAAGCATATATTCATGGAGCGCGCTTTGTGCACAGACGCATTGTCGTGCTGGATGAAGGTTTGGACTTCCTAGTTCGAGTTAAAGGGAAAATGTAATTCTACCACATCCAAACACATTCTTTACAATTGTGTGCCTTAAACTATTTGTGTTAAGTTTCAGGTCGAACCGCACAGAGGTGGTTAAGAGTGTGTTTGGGTGCGTGTAATGGTTTGGCATCAAACTTCAAATTTAAAAATGCTGTAACAAATGTTATAGCGTCCTTAACTGTTAACTGTTAATCCGCAGTTCAAGAATCCACATCGAGTAAAGATCAACAACACATCACTTTATAAAATATGTGGTTTATTCATTTTTTCCATTTGCATTTATGGCACTTATCATACTACACTAGTTATTGAAGAGGACGGTGAGAAAAGATTTGAATAAAGTCTAGACTATCTGTGCCATGTGCTCCAAAAGGTTATACTGTGTACAGGTCAAATAGTTCTGGTGTGAAGGATACACAATATTGAAGATTTGTGAGGTTACACTCATCAGAGAATGCCCTACCTATTAAATATCCAATTTCTAAGTAACATCCTATATAAAAGCAACTCCCACTTCTGTGTTATGAATGAAATGTAAAAGTTGAAAGGCAAGCTCATAATCTTTAGTGCTGTAGGCCACAATAATGGAAAACATTAGAAAACACACCATATGCTTATGGTCAGTGGTATTTGTAGCACAGAGGAGCACTCGGGAGGACATTTAGAGAGCTTACCTTTAACAATAATGCACAAGTCTGTGTGTGGTTTTTGTGCGTCTGAAACTACGTCCAAAATGCCTAGGCACTTATATTAGCACAATGTTCCTACAATACTGTGAAGATATTCCAATTAACGTGGGCTAAGCTTAGTATACAAAACAGTTTTAGGCCAACTAAACTGTAAGGCATCAGTGTGTTTAATAAAAACGTAGCCTTCTAGGGCTTTTAACTCACTGCTTTCAGATCTGCCCTAACAGTCCATGACCTTCGGATCTCTAGATCCATATCCGATCCAGGATCAGCTCTTAGGAGGCAAGACATTAGCCTGGAAGTGGCCCTGATTAGTGATATTCCCAGCCGGAAAGTAACGAGCCACCACGAACGTCGAGCCGTCGGATGCGACGGCTTTACCGACTCCCAGCTTCTTCGAGCTCTTCCACACCATCGCCGTGAAGTGACCTGAGTAAAAAAGTGGCAAAAAAAAAGTTCCTAAGAAGTGCACACTCTAACACACGTCAGAGTGTCAGTGAATACAGAGGAAAACGTTTATTTGTCAAGAGAGGAAATGGAAAGGAATGGATAGCATTTATCACACTGAAAATGTTCTCTTGCGCCGCTTCCTCCCCTTTAAACTTCCCCTTTTTTTTCCAGTCGCCTTGGTGATGTGAAAATAAAGTCACCAAATACTTCTAGGTAGTGTCGAGACAGAGATGACACACTACAACTGCGTCTTTAAAATGCATGTGGAATGCGTGGAGATATTACTCATGAACGCTTTTGTTTATTGCACATCCTGGGAGTGGGGTTTTTTTTTTTTTTGGAAAGTCTCATAAGGAATCTTGTCTAATAATCTTTTTTTCCCCAACGATGGCTTCGGTTTATTGGTGTTATATTTTTCATTTTAAAACCAAGATGCGAAGGATTAATCAGGAGAGCGCCCTTACCGGTTCCTGAGGAGAATCCCGGCTGGTTAAAGTTGTACTGGTTCACTTCGTTGTACCAGCGATCGGACACATCCTTTCCTAAAAGCACAAATATTAGTAATGCCTGCTAGCATAGCATTATGGCATTTCGGCAGACATCCCTTATCCAGATCGATTTACAGTTATATATTGTTTATACAGCTGAACAGTTGTGCCTTAAATGCCTCACTCAATGGTCATGGTTTACTTCATGACTTTAAGCCCCATGATAGCGCTTTAGGTATAAGTGTAAGCAATATAAATGTTATTTAAAAAGATGCCAACAAATGTATTTTATTTGTACATGCTAACGAAGAAACACAATTTATTTTTTATGCGTATCATAACAATAGGAGGTAAAACACAATGTACTGGATTCGAATCTCCTCCTATGGAGCAACAAACCACATCCTGAATGGAGAAATATCAAGGCTTTACCACAGTAATTTCACCTCAAGAGTTAAAACTTAACAAGATCACAAAGCAGGTTAACGAAAACACAGAACATGCATGAGGATGATAACATTATAAAATTACGCTAATGAACCCGCCACATGTGACAAAGAAAAGTACAACCCCACTGTAGATTATGTGAGGGAGAATCCTTGAGAGGAACCGGACTCAAAATCAATCCTTATGTGGAGGTCAGAAGATATTCTTCCATGATACATGTCACTCACAAGTCCATCAGCTAACATGGTGTTTCCCTACTCAATGCGCATGCTAATAGCATTAGCATAGGCGTCTGATATAAAAGATAACATGCAGTGCTAGCACTCTGTACTGGTTTGGGTGATTTTCCTAACCTGGGAAGGTGCTCACAAATAATAATTGGTACACAAATCTCTCAATGTAAAATTGTTCAATTGAAGTCAGAAATGCATGGTTAGCAAAAAAAGGTTTACACGCAAACATATATTTAAGTACATTTAAAGCATTTGGCAGACCCACTTATCAAGAGCAACTTACAATGGAGCAATTGAAGGTTAAGGGACTTGCTCAAGGGCCCACTAAAGGCAGCGTGGTGGTGGTGGTGGTGGTGGGATTTAAACCTGCAATCTCCCGGTGCAGAGGCCTTAACCTTAATCACTGAGCTAGCACCTGTGTGCAAAATATTTCATTTGCACTATAAAAAAAAATCTTTTGTATTTTCTATATCACAGAAATGAATCAAAGCATGTCCAACAATTAGCAAATAAAAGTCAATAATCGGTACGGGCGTTGGAATCATATGTTCATGCTTTACGTTTATGTTCTCTGTTCAAACTCTTTCTAAACTTTAATGTATGTTTGTCACACTTTATGAATCACCCTGGACTGGTCAGACATTCCATTCGGCTTAGTCAGCATCTTAACAAGGCTAACATGGAGAGTGTCACTACGAAATCAGTTCCAGCTGTTGCAAAGGGAATAGCAGACAGGAGTGAACAAGAGGTGCAGAAATGTGCATTACATGCTTTAACATTTGCCATGTTTAGAACAAAGTCTCGAGAAGACCAAATCTCTATTCCTACCGGTCTGATCGTAAGACGCCCAGGCTAGATTTTCTCCACAGTTTCCTCTACTGGATTCCACACTGTGCTTCAAAATCCTGGTGCTTGCCAAACTCTCCGAATATCTAAAAGAACACAGTGGGTGGTGATACACAACAAAAACACACAGCAGGGTTAGAATAGAAGCTGGTATGAGCTGTCCTTACCTCACCGCCTCTCTGCAAAGGTTTTTGCTGAGCTTTAGTGGCGGTGCTTGATGCTTCTTTCTGTACTCGTTGTGAGAGCTTAGAACCTCCTCATTGAATGTCTTTGAGGCTAAGCGAGCGAGAGAGAGAGAGAGAGAGAGAGAGAGAGAGAGAGAGAGAGAGAGAGATTGCACAGTAAATGGTACAGCTGCAGGATATAAGCTTGCACTTAATATCGCTATTTATTCGGGGCAACCTTAGTACCATAGAACGCCGATTATCCATTTCGTACAATGGACACTCATTGTACGATTCACGTCCCACAATTAAAGGCAGCATTTTGACAATACATTCGCTATAACGGCACACCCCCCATGTTACATGCAATATAACACAAATTCTTTTATACTTTCTTATTTTATATTTTTTAATGGCAAACCTAACCATAATCTGGGCCTTTTTGGTTATAAATCCGATTATATAAAAGCATGACATTTGTATGGACAAGTTTTGTCCGGTATGATTAACAATGTATTTTAGAAAAAAAAAAACAAAAGCTAAACAATCCACCCTAATAACAATTGTGCCTACTGTATTGGCCTATTGATAAAACCCACTACATCATACTAGATGCTGAACAATGCAGTGCCTAAAGCCTCTATCTTTCTCTCTCTCTCTCTCTCTCTCTCTCTCTCTCTCTCACTCTCACACACACACACACACACACACACACACACAGATAAAGTAAGGAAATTGAATATAATTGCATGCATTTCTCTTAAAGACTCATTAAAAATAATGTTACTGTGACATAAGCATGTGATATTTCAGCACAAATCCAGTTTTCTTACCTGACTTGCCCATGATGACGGGGAATTCTTTTCCTGGCCTTGTGCTTTTTCACTGCTCTTGGCAGCTTCCACCAGTTCTCTCTCCCTCTCTCTCTCTCTCTCTCTCGTTTCAATTCATCCACTTATTCTCTCAACCATAAGCACACACTGCAGTAAGCAGTTCAAAATCCACACTGGGAAACTGCATTAACTTTCTCTCTTTTGTACCAAATTCTCTCTCTCTCTCCCTCCCTCTCTCTCTCTCTCTCTCTCTCTCTCTCTCTCTCTCTCTCTCTCTCTCTCTCTCTCTCTCTCTCTCTCTCTCTCTCTTAGACCTACTCTTTCTGTGCATGTGAAGACAGCAGAGCAAAGGAAACCTCTTTGATTACATCATCACTACGAGCCATGTGACCTTATATGGGGCTGACACGCCTGCTTTCAAATGGAAACAGTAATCCCGAGCACAGCTGTAGGCTCACCAAACAAGTGTTACCGGCATGTCCCATCAACCCTGGGTCAGAATTACACAAGAGCAACATGCTAATACTGGGGGGGGGGCAAGTGATTAAACGGAATAATGAAATTCTATAAATATACATATAAATAACATGAATAGCATTCAAATGAAGATGTCATATTAATATTCAAATGCATTATTGCATCGATCAGTAAAGAAGAATGGATGGGTATTATTCGAACAGATCACTTTTGGCTGCTGTAATCTCGTGCAGATGGTCTAGATAACAAAATAGAAAAAAAAACCTAGAAACGCCAAACGGGCGTAAACTTGTACAGTAAGCTTATCGCTACATACACACTGTTATCACTGCAAACAGGTTTGCTCTAATAACACTCCATGCTTTACTGTTCAAGTTTTATGTCCTTGAGTAAAATTACAGAGCTTTGTCAAATCTGTGTGTGTGTGTGTGTGTGTGTGTGTGTGTGTGTGTGTGTTCTGAAGACGAGAGCCGAAATATCACTCTGCCATTTCAAGCCGATACAGCAAATGGCATTATATTACAATTCTATCAGAACCTCACACTGAGCTACATATGGGGCACGACAGCCTGCACACATTTGCATCGATCCCTTTCTCTTTATCTGTTAACAGCATGCACACGCAGACAACATTTTTCATTTGGGTGGTGGCCGCACCCACACACTCGATGGGAAATTATTTTGGCGGGTGCTGGGAAGGTGAGCTACATTTAAAACTGCAATTCATGGGATTCATTCATTCACGACTAAAGGGCTCACTTAATTTTTTTGCCATTTAGAACAGCCGTATTTATTATGTCGCTCCATGAACACAGCCCTTAGGCCAAGCAGCGCTAATACATATGATGACATTTTAAAGGGCTCACTTTGTAAGAGATATTGTCCACTCGCGATCAAATTTGGCAAGAACTAGATACCAACTAGCTACCAAGGATACACGGATTGTATAAGTCATTTCCATACTTAAAGTTTAAACCATATATCTACCATGTAATGGTGAATATTATCTCTGGGCCTGAAAGACTATGCATATAATGCATAGGAAGAAATGTGACTTTCCCATTAAACACATAAGCCCAGAGGTTACAGCTTGGTGGGCTGGTATTTGACCTCACGGCCTTCTCATTATAATATGTGAACATTTGACATTGCATTGCCTTTGTTTACCTACCATTTATCTACTGTGGTGAAATGTTTAGTCTCCGTGCTTCACATGGACTTCTATGCTGTGGTTTTGCCTCATTGCAATGCAGTTTCTTCATGAGTGCTGCACGCTGGTGAACATCAAGAGTGGATTGAACTGATTTTAGAAGTTCAGGTTCCACTAAAGACGGAGATTTTTGCGCTTCCCAGTCATTCAAGCAAAGCCTCGGTGCCTTTGCTGATTGTATTGATGGCAAGCTCATGGTATAGCTCACAAGGCAACTTGATTTTTAGCCTTTGTGGTGCTAATGAACCCCCGGAACACGACGAGCAGGGGCCGTTCACACTTGATATTGCTTCATCTATCAACCTATTACCATCTGTATTGAATCCAGATCAGTCATGAAATGTGACAAAAACTACTGAAAACTGAAAGACTACACTGGAGCAAACAGGATTCAGAAAAGGTGTAAGAAAAAAAAAACCATAAACCAGGTATAAATGAGGGATCATTTATACCTCAATAAATGTATTAAATACGGATTCTCTCAATGGCTTAATTAGAACCTGATTAGCGGCAGCTCGTCATTTTAATAGCGTTAATCGTTTTCAAACTACCCTAGATAGAAATGTAGAAAAATGTTAATACTAGACCATGTAATGAGATTATCTGATTAGATACGTCTATTTCTCTAAGATAGCAAATCATCAACATGAGACATACTTCCACGTAGGTGGGTCTGGGGTTGAAGTATGTTGCCAGTAAATTACAAGAAAGCCGTCTTTATTTTTCTGTCTTTTTTCCCTTTTTATGGCACCAAGTCTCAAAACTAAAATTAACCAAGATATAAAAACGCGCAAACTCTTCCCGAGGGTCCCTTCAGCCTTCAATATGCAAAATATGCAGAACAACTAAGTAAGTTCTGCTACACTATATATTTTTGTTTTCATACAGGCGGTACTCTGGACCGGAAGATCACGGGTTCAAACCCCACCACCAACAAACTGCCACTAGTGGGTCCTTGAGAAAGTCCCTTAACCCTTAATTGCTCAGTTGTAAGTCGCTCTGGATAAGGGCATCTGCCAAATGCTGTAAATCTGCCAAAAGTATGTGAGAACGAATTGCTGCTGTTTTGAAGGTAAAGCGTGATATTGATTTAATTTAGATTTCTCTTTTGTTCATTCACTGCATTTCGTTCATTGATGAAAGTAAACGATTAACACTTCCATTTTTGAAAGCATTCTTTGTTTACAGCATTTTTCCCACCTGCCAAAACCTATATATATATATATATATATATATATATATATATATATATATATATATATATATATATATATATATATATATATATATATATATCTATATATATATATATATATATATATATATATATATATATATATATATATATATATATATATATATATATATATATAATATCCTTTATTGTCACATATACATTACAGCACAGTGAAATTCTTTTCTTCGCATATCCCAGCTTGATGTTGGTAGCTGGGGTCAGAGCGCAGGGTCAGCCATGATACAGCGCCCCTGGAGCACAGAGGGTTAAGGGTCTTGCTCAAGGTACCCAAGGGGTGGCAGCTTGGCCATACCGGGGGCTCGAATCCGGATCTTCCGATCAGCAGCCCAACACCTTAGACCACTGAGCTACCCCCTCCCTCTATATACATATATATATATATATATATAGATATACTTATATATATATATATATATATATATATATATATATATATATATATATATATAGTATGTATGTATGTATGTATGTATGTATGTATGTATATATATATATATATTTTTTTTGTTTGTTTGTTTTTTTTTGTTTGTTTGTTTGTTTTGCTATATATAAGTTTGGCTCTGTGCAAAATTTTAATTGTTATTCTAGAATAAAATGTACATTATGCATCGCTTGATATTACAGTTCCTTTTGCTTGTCATGATGTTATTAGTAGAAACAGCAGTTAAAATAAAGACACATACATTGACGTTACAAACGGGTCACTTCAGTTCCGTTCGCGGCTGTCATTACGTTATCAGTGAAAACATATGGAAGTTGTGGTTATTGTGTAAACGTGTACGATCTAGATCTCGAGTCATCAGCGTAATCTCCTGCCTTTTTATTAAGGTTTGATCTTCTCAGATTATAATATAGTAAATTAATTTCGTTGGACCATTGGACCGGAGCGTTCATTACGAGAACATTTCATATTTCTTTTAGCCTCTTTTATTCCAGATTGCACCAGGGAGTGTGTCTTGCATGATAAGGATGGACTCCATCTATAGGGATTGTAGGCCCGACGCACAACAACCAGGAACACCTTCAATGAGGTTAACTCAAACCATTCTGTAACTTGTGCACGATCGTCCGAGAACAATCCCCTTTCAACAATCATCTTTCTTTCACACCCACCATAACACAACTCCATAGATTTGGCTCCGGTCTCTTTCTGAAGATGATGATCTAGTTGGAAAAGATGATGATCCAGTGCAAATCACAAAAGTGGTTCAAATCATTCATTCATTCTTCAATCAAACTCACATTCACACACTAGGGACAATTTTCCGATGTGTCAATCAACCTACCGTGCATGTTTTTGGACCAGGGAGGAAACCCTGAGGCACGGGGAGAACATGCAAACTCCACACACACATGGCAGAGGCGGGAATCGAACCCCCACTAACCACTAACCAACTCCCGAAGGTGTTTATATTTCTAAAATGTATTTGTTTCTAAAGTCGCTGCACATTCGCTGCAATGTGCAAAAGTGTAAGCATATTTGGGACAATGGGCTTTGGGTCTTTCAACCCTATGCACCCTCACCACATCTCAGAACCAATGAAACACATCATTGCAAAAATTAAATGTATGAAATGGATAAAAAAAAAAAATATCCCTGACTATCCTGGCTACAAATGTACACTTTTGATGAAAATACGTGTATTAAATTAGATGCATGAGAGCAATTATTTTAGGAATGTGTCCTGGATAAGTTTTTTAAATAAAAAATATATGAATAAGTATTCTATTTTAGCTATATATTTTTATATTTTATACTATACAATGTTGTATACTATACAATGTGTACTATACAATATACCAAATCAATGGAAATAACTTAAGAATGATAACAAAAGACTCACAATTATACAATAATAAACAGAATTTGCATGTGCACATCACATTCTCCATTTAATTATACAAAATTCAGTCTAATTTACATGTTCGGAATGAAAAAGTCACTTTGATAGCATTCTTGTGTGTATGAGCAACGAAACAGAACAACTAAACAGAGCTAACGCGCAAAAACACTTTATGAAGTAACAAGCGAAATCACTGATCTATATGTTATGAATAAAACAAAGATTTTAGAAAGGCTTTTAAACGCTCTAAATCGTAAAAGGCAACAGAAGGCTTTATGGTGTTTCACCGCCCTCTAGCGGGCAATATTAAAAAAAAAAACAGATTTTTCATGCCATCTATGGCATGAAAACAGCACTGAACACTCCTTTCAGTGAAAAGAAAGCCTCTGATACTCTATTTTAGCCTGTGCTACTCTAAAATTTAGAATAAACCAGACCTGTTATAATAATGGTGTTTCAATTCGTCTACCTTACGCTCAGCCACGTAGACAGGTATTGCTGGCTCTCGTAACAAATTTACTGCAGACGTCTCACATGCACTCAGGTTGTCAACCAGCCGTCTGCGGTTGACACTCAGTACCCAATGTTTCTTCATATGGAAGGCCACGACGATGTTATCCCATACATAATATTCCGGCCTTGGCAGTTGTTCGACAGTGTTGAAATGTTCATCCAGATAGTACTGATATTTATCTGAAGGAGACTGGCAGTTCCACGACACAGTCCCTCTACTGTACGAACACAGGCCTATTTCGTTGACGGGCAGCCGGGGGTATTTCCGATAGCGCCTTAGGCGTCGCGGATGGACCAGGACCGAATAGACGACCTCTTGCCTGTACAGCTTGGTGTCTAGGATGCGCAGAACCGGGGACGTATCGTCGCAGAACTGCTTGCTGTAGGCATGCAGGAGCTCTTTGAGAGTAAAAGTGAAGCGGAAGTTGCCATAACGGGATTCGCGCTGGAATGCTGGCGAAGTGGTGAAATCGTTTAGGAAAGAGGTTCGGTTCTGGGGAAACCATTGCAAATTGTGCTCGGCATTGGCGATGTCTTCGTCAGTCACCGAAAGGCCCCAATACAGGAAGCCTCTGTTCCCCTTGAAACCTTGTTCATTCATGATTCCACATAGGCCATTCATTTCAGTTACGTGGCTGACTTTGGATGTACGGAAGACACAATCAGGATAACTGGGAACGATCTGCTTTCGAAGGTAGCGGTGGTTTGGGTTGAAATATATCAGGTCAGATAGACTCTTGTGTCTCCCATTGTAATAAATGTAGCCGCTGGATCTGGAGTTGCTAGAAAAAAGTAAAGAAACATGGTTTTACTTGATCATGGTTTTATAATAGAACAGTATAATACAAAATAGTACTGGTACTCAGTTTCAAGTACTGGTTTCACAACTTCTTAAATTATAAAACTAAAAGTAATGCAAGGAAACAAATGTTAATAAGGACAAAAGCTGATGAGAAAGATGAGAAAACACCCATTTGATAAATGAGTCAGTAGTGGAGAAATAATCTCTTTTAAGTAATAACAACCCTGGTTATGTCTTTGCTGGAGTGTGACGTGATTTGTGTCATGTGCATGTGCGATGGATCGAGTACAAACCAATAGGGTGTCAGAATGGTATATATTTAGATTTCATCCATCCACAATCACATTCACTCTATCTGGATGGGGCGATTTATCTGGATAGGTTTTTTTTCTTTGAACGATCCTATTTAAAAAGAACGACTACTTTTAACATGTAAGGAGTAGAAAGTAGAATTAGAAATCAGTAGAATATGAATTACTCCGGTAAAGTATAGATACCCAAAATTTCTACTTAAGTAAAGTAACAAAAGTATTTGTACTTCATTACTTGACACATCTGGTTAGAAAAAGGACAATCCTTACAATAAGGATTCACTGTTGTAAGAACAATGTACTATTTTAGCAACATGTCAATAATACCAAATAATACTACTAATACTACTTCTACTACTACTAATAATAATAGTACAAAAGTGACAACAATAAAATAAAGCGTGGCACAGGCAGTGTAACATCTAGGGATAAAATGACCATAATTATAATTTAAAAAAAGAGATCTATACAGCCGTCACATGACCATTTTTATGGTCATATCTGTAAAAGTATCAATGTGAGAACAGTAAAAGTATTTAAAATGTTATTACACTATCAATCAAAAAGCAGCATTGAATGTCTCGGCTGATATTATTCATAGTTCATTGTTATTGTGTCCTTGATGTACTTTATCAATAATTCTGCTAAAGGATAAAATGTTAATGTACTGTTCGCAACTTTCATTTTTTTTTTTACTATATCCATAATTTTATATTGAGATTAACAGTAAGGAAAAGGAAATGCTTGTTGCTTTTACAGATGATTTTTATGATAGAATCTGGCTTGGATTTTCCATCCATAATATATCCATATATATATATATATATATATATAGCAATCTTGGTACAAGTTTGAAAATTAAGGTTCTATAAGTTGCAGGTTGATCTGATTCTCACAGTGAGATAAACAAGGATACAAATAATGTCAGCTAAACAAATAAATAAAATAATAAAGAAATTGCAGGATAATTTCCTTCAATTGGTTAGTAAATACAACTTTACAAGCTGAACACGAACACAACTTTGCTAGGCCCAATGATAAGATTATTAGTCCGTGTCAATTATAACTGTCAGTATATTTAACAAATATTTATTTTCTTACCCATAGTTTGTCATGATCACTTCTCAGTGAGCAAAAGGCCCGTTTCTTCTCCTCCAACTGTGAAACACACACACACACACACACACACACACACACACACACACACACACACACACACACACACACACACACACACACACACACACACAGTATTTCCTGTTTATTAAAATAGATATGCATTACACTTAGTAAGGTCCAAGCGTTAGTGTGCACAGGACCTTCATGTTCTACTAAGGATTTTTTTTTTCTTTCTTTCTTTCTTTTTCTTCTTTCTTCTTTCTTTCTTTCTTTCTTTCAACCCTTCGGGCTTTTTTGAGGGGTTTTATCATATTCCAAAAATCATGAAAAGCAGCCTGTTTTTTACTCTTTTGGTGCAGGATGCAAGTGAGATAAGCCCTGAGCAACAGAAGCTGAGATATTAAGACAGGATGTGCAGTCACAACTCAATGCTGCTGCTCAGAGCTTTACCAGGCGCTGATATTAATGACATTGTTTATCATGGGGTGTAGATTTTAGGATTTTAGGATGTAGAGAAGAAAGATTTCGTAGGTGTTACATCACTTACAACACACGCCAAAGGGGAAGACATATATATACTTTATTCATATAAGAGATATTAATGCTAATGCGCATGTTCTCTACCATAACACAACTGATAGAGCACCATACATAATATATATATATATATATATATATATATATATATATATATATATATATATATATATATATAGATAGATAGATAGATAGATATTACTAGTAGTGTCTATTTTATTTATTTTATACACAGAACAAACTTAGACAACCCTACGTGGTGGTGATGTAGAGTGAAAGCTAAATAACCCCCGAAATACAACACAATGCTGTCTAAAGTTCTCAAACAAATGTACCTGCTAAGCCTTAATTAGCATTATTTCCATTATTTGGAAAGAATCGAATAATATTCCCAGCTTCTGAATAGCGTCCAACAATAAAACAATATGTTAAATGTATTCCGTTATTCGGTAGGTGGTAGTAAGCGTACAAGAAACCAGGTTCCTGTTTTTAATAACCAGGTAAAAGTTGGTGACAATCATTATTGTAGTGTATTTAAAGTGAAATTAAACCCGTGAAAATGACACCCATATAATAACCCGTATATGGCTACAGGAAACCATGCTAAAAACCCAAGCTAAGGCAAACCAAGTACTCATATACATAGTTAATATTTATTCAAATATTATCTGAACCGGTTAAAATATGTACTCACCGAATGAAAGATTAAAGTCTGTCCGATTGGCTTTGCAATCAGGGAAAACAATGCAGCTCAACACAGTATTAAAAAAGCACAGCTCCACCTCCTTTTGGGCTCTTTTGGCATACAAAACTAATCTTCCAAAACATACAAACACACACACACACACACACATATAGATATATATATATAGATATACTATATATGATATATATATATATATATAGATATATATATACTATATATTATATATATATATATATATATATATATATATATATATATATATATAGATATATATCTATATATATCTATATATATATATATATATATAATAAGCTCATTATAATAGTTAAAAAAAAAAACGAAGGAATACAGTTAGGACTAGTTAATGAGAGGCATTAATAAATGTTTTTTTATTTTTAGTTTAGTTTTTTGATGGGAGTACAAGGCATACAAAGACACACACACACACACTCAGCCACAACTATTACAGTGTTGCTGTGCTGATCTGGTCAATTATCAGGGCAGTGTTCTTCGTTTTTAAAAGGTGTGTGTGTGTGTGTGTGTGTGTGTGTGTGTGTGTGTTGTGCGAGTAAAACTAAAATTTCATATTGTGTACTTTCATATTCTGGTATTTCATACTCACAGGTGGCAAAATAATCTAATCATATCCGTTATTCATCTTGAAACCATCCACTTATTATCATGTGGCTTACAGTGGTGTTCAGAAACTCTTGAGGCAGTTTAAAGTGAAACGAAACTTACAGGGCATGTCTCAACACGCCCAAACACAGCGATTCATGAGGAAGCCATCAACCAAAATCCAACATTTTTTTACCCATTTCCAAAAAAATGGTCTGCATTCTGGACTGAAAATATCTTGCCGAAATCGAGTATGAAATTTAACTGTAAGAACGATTTTCATTTGATAAACAGGCATAATTATAATAGCATTTTGAACCAGCCAAATGAGTGAATCATTCGTGGCTTTTAGCCCAGGCTTATACCAAAACAAAAAAAAAATAAAACAAAACAAGAACAACGAAACAAAATCAGTTTGGAAAAACCCACACATCCAACTTTTCAACTGACTTTCTTGCTTGTTTATTTGCTCATAAAATCCCACTACACACCATCATCTTACATGTTTAGACACATTTAAATAAAGACTACTTTGCTCCTAAACACATATACTGTATTTGACCATGAACAGTGGGATCATTTCCATATTTTGAAGAATAAACTAAAATGAAACAATAATATATGCCTCATAAACCACACATTAGATTTAGACACATTCACCTGTATCAGATTTATGTTAATGTGAAGCCCTCGATTAATATCTGGTCAAAAGCCTGATAAATGAAACACAGACTAAAACTGGTGTATTTAAAAAACATTGTATATTCATCATAATAATTGAATCATGATATGTTAACCACATTTCTGTAACTGTGCTGTTATCGGAGAAAATATGCACATATGTGTGTGGTGTTTGAACAACGGAGCGAGGGTTTCTCTAGCAATAAAATTCACCTCAAGGAATGCCGGGATGTAAATCCTAAGAAGAAATGTTAACGACGGTGGAATTCCAGGGTTTTTTTTCTCGCAAAGAAAATCCCTGCCTAGTGTAAAAAAAAGCTTTTTTGTGAAACTGTATTCAAAGTGTGCACTGAACCTGAGCTCACTACAGATGCACGGCTGACCTGGGCGGTCTTTTTTCTTTATAGTGAGATTAGCTCATTAGATACTTCTATTTCTCCAAATTAGCACATCATCAACATAAGACATACTTACTCTTCAACGTACGTAGGTCCGGAGTAGGTCCTGCCTTGTCTTTTGAGGATAGCTATTTTCTTTGTCAAAGAGAAAGATATATGCAGTAAACTCCTCTTTGCTTCTTTTTATAGTAACAAGGCATCTAAATGATGTTCTCACTTGGACCGGATGTAAGCTGAACTATGCTTCAACAAAAATCTACTGCAGTGTATATATATATATATATATATATATATATATATATATATATATATATATATATATATATATATATATATATATATATACATATACTATATATACATATATATATATACACACACACACACACACACATATATATATATATATGTATTCATGTGTGGTGTGTGTATTATATATATATATATATATATATATATATATATATATATATATATATATATATATATATATAGTATATATATATATATATATATATATATATATATATATATATATATATATATATATATCCTTCCTTAAAGACATTCACTTCTTTTCCTAAAAACAAACGCATACATGAACTTTTGATCTGGGTCAAAAGGTAACTTCTGCAGTTACACTGGTTATAATATAATAAGCATGTTGTGTGCACGTATACATTTACGGCAGGAAATGTCTCTGCTTTTGCAAATGGGGTCATAGAAAGTTCTTAGCGGCCTGTTTGAGGACGGATTGAACGCGAAGTGAGTTCTGCGGATTTTCTAAGTCGACAGATTTAGTAAATTGTGTAAGCATGCACGACCACGTCTTCTTCTTTTCATGCCTCCTTGGTAAGGGAAATAAAAAAACAAGAGTAATAAAATAATCATACTGTAATAGCATTATACATTAACAATCACATTTATTATCATTTATCACATTTATTATTATTATATCAGTTCAGGATTGTCAAGCCTTATTTGTAACGGAGTAACTCCTTTGTAACTGAGTAGCTGAGGCTGATTTACACTCACAGCGTTTTCTCTTTCTGCGTCGCTTCTTTTCTCTTTTTTACGTCTTCTGTCAGACAAAGGGCTTCGGGTCACATCCGGACAAACTGCAATTCAGGGAAAAATCCTGCAATGAGTGGTATGATAGAACACCTTATGATATAACAATATTATCTGCCAGTAATAACTCTATATTAATAAAATAAATATATTATTATTATATATGATGATTATGTGTATAATTATATATTGTTATTATTTGCTTTACTAGTCACAAATAAATGGAACTCAGTGGTTCCAACTCATCATTTTCTGAAATACTGAATGAAAAATGTAGGTTAAATTGATCTTTTGTAGATTTAGATTTCAGTCATTATTAGGCAAATTCGTCCTATTTTACTGTTTGGCCTCTGAACGAAGGTGAAAGGGATGTGAAAGCAATAAATAAATAAATAAAAAATAAAAAAATAAAATGAAAATGACCTTGGTTCTTGTCGGTGGTTGTCGAATATAATAGGAAGTGTAATCTCAGGGAGTTTGTGCATGACAGGGTTGTTTGTCCTGGGTTGTCCGAGATTCACACACACACACACACACAAATGCTCTTTATGCCCTGCACAACAAAATGCCTATGGCAACGCCAACACAATCTCATGCAGTATCTGTCATGTATGTGCAATTTGGGTAAAGTGCAATAACTTTTTTGTAATTTATGTGACTTGTGCATCTTGTGTAAAATGTGTAAAGCATCTAATTTCATTGGACTTCCAACATGTTCCAATGACAATAAAGATAGTCTACTCTATTCTCTATTCTCTTCTATTTGACTCTTTGCACATAGTTAAAAACACATATACAGTCCTGTCCGGGGTCAGAATGTTCTTAGAGCCTGCGCGCACTAGAAACGCGGAAACAGGAAATGTCTGAAGGTCAGCCGCTTCTGCTTTTCGCATGCCGTCTGTTGAGACCCTTTTTTTTTTGCTTTGTCAGTACAACCTTTATATACTCTGGTAAAAGTTGGTACATATATAAGCACATATATAAATTGGACTTCTCTCTTTTCTCTACGTTATAAAAAAAAACACTCAGTAAAACTATATTCACAAGGTTTACTTCTACATGATATACAACAGTCATACAATCAATACAGTCATCAGTGATGTAGAAAAATACTTGATTTAACAAACTATACAGAGGCATTTATCAATAAAAAATAACAAACTATACAGAAACAAAATATAGAAATCCGATCCAAACAAATCACTTCACAAAAAAAAAACGGAAAGGCATCAAAACTTGCTTTGAGAATGAAAGTTGGCGAATGAATAGCTACAAAATAACAATAAAAAAGCCTAAATGGAAAAAGAACGTATTAAAAAGTTAAATGAGGAATCGTTTGTCTACTAGAGTTTTACTGGCCAGGTTCCTGCGTCCTGAGACATTTCGAATCAGCCTGAAGATCTGCGAGAAGACACAGAGATATTGATTATCATCTGAACGATGTCACACAGCTATAACCACTCGAACATTTTCACACTTAATAAAGCATTTGTGTTGAATAAAATAAATACTTGTAATTATTCAATTGCTGAATGTGCACGTGTCATTATGTTGGGGGATAAAGATCATTGAACACATTGCAAATAATACAAAAGCGACAAGCTGATGTGAAAAGTAGACCCATTAATCTTAAATATTCCCTTTTAATGCAATTTAAATATGTAAGATAATAATCATTCATTTATCACGCTCAGAAACCCTTTTCTTTCTTCTTTCTTATCTCTCCCTGGCCAACGATGAAATGTAACAGAAAGCACATTATAAGGGTTACGACATGAAGTGGTCAGTGGACCAGAGAACACAATATACTTAAAAAAGACTATATGACGTCATCATATCACATTCTATCAGGGCTGTCAAAATTGATGCGCTATTAATGCGTTAATTCACTTTAACAGCACTAATATTATTAACGCAACAAAGTGTTGCGATTAACGCAGCGAACATTACTATGTGAGTGATCTGCTCCTTCACTCTGGGCAAAGAATTTATTCCCGAATTACGCCCACTATCTGCGCATTCAAAACAGGTATGAGCTACTCACTATATTAGCGTATATTACCATATGAACATTACGGAAGTGCATCGCATTCCCAAATCCGTATTACGGAATAAGGCGCATTATTCTTTTTGGGAATGCAATGCGCTTCCGTATAACTTAAAAGTATCACCAGTTTATATGGAAAAGCAACCGGAACAGAATTCTTAAAAGAGCCACGTCCCATATTTTACAATTACAACAACCACTAAAAACATATCATTGAAATTAACAAGAAAGTAATATTAAAAAAAATATTTTCCTGAATAAAATAAACATTAAATAATCAATAATCTTAATAAATGGAGAGATTCTGAGAGAAATGTATATAATTATAACATCTGTTACAGTTAGGTAGAGTATTGGAAACATGAAAAGTATTAATTTATGGTACACTGAAAATGTGCAATTAATCTTAAAGAAATAGATTGCATTAATTAGATTCAATATTTTAACCGATTGACAGCTCTAAGAAAAAAAAAAAAAAAAAAAAAAATTTTATATATATATATATATATATATATATATATATATATATATATATATATATTATATATATAAAAATACAGGAGCTCTATATGACTGGTGTGGGATCCATATGTGTACAAGAAGTCCAAAATGGAAATTTTGCCCTAATAGAATATACTTTACATCATGCTAAGTATGCATGACTGTGTGTTCTTTTAGGTAATACAATTTACTTTTAATTACAAAAAAATAATAATCCATTTCTAGTACATTCAAACACATATATACTGACCATTTGCTGTATGTATGTTAGTACAGCAGCCAGAATGTAGTTCTGGCTTCCGAGATCAACAACGCAGAAAAAGAGTGTGTCAAAGATCAACATCGTCGCCTCGTTCCCGTAGAAAAGCACCTCGGCAAAGGAGTAAGAGTCGTCTAGGGGAGAAAAAAGCATATACAATTGCATTTGATCAAAAATATATCTTTTAACAATGCTCATAACTTGCATAGATGCCAAGGAAAGGCGAGAACAGAAACGAATGCACAATATCTCCGATTTTGTAAATGAAAAAGTTCCTTTATAACGAATGAATGAGGCATCACAGCTGTATACCGCCCATTATATGGCTTACCGTTATAAAAAATGCTTTTGTCAAGCGGTTCGATGAACTCCATCCCGATGACTCTTTCGAAGAGCAGTTTATCTTTCACAATGTAATCCATCTCACGATGAGCCTGGTTAAAGGAGGCGAAACGCGATGACCATGCTGAACACAGTGACACGTGCATGACTAATGCTACATAAAATTACGTCCGCAAAAGTCTCACGTGGTCGATAACAGAGGCGAGGAAGCGGTTCATGGTGTGATAGGCTCTTGTGTTCTGCTCAAAAGGGTTGGCCGAGGCGTCGATCAACCGCGAGGGCCCGTTTCTCTGTGTAGTGAGGAAAAGCAAATGAATAATGTGCTCAGGAACATGAGTAAAGATGACCTACATACCCTATAGGATTGCCTAAGTGGTTAGGGAGCTATGACTGTTACTAACTTCTAATGAGCATATAATGGTGATAAGTTATCTAATAATGGTGTCCAAAATGTATGACCATGAAGGATGAAAAAGGCTTATTATTATTTTAACATGTTGACCTACTTTAATTGAATCCTATATCTCCCACAATGCCGTTGAATCAGCTGCACATATTTGTGCTGTGGTTTCTTCCTAGATAATCAATTCATCTCTTACTATACTATATGGACAAGCACATTCGACACCCATATGCTGTATTTAACTTTTATTGCAGAAGGTGAAGGCACACATTTGTATCGGATGTCTATGTCAAAATTCATAGATAGCATAAATACAGTATGCAAGTATTGTAACTTAAATTCCAGGAGCATCCAAGTTACCTTTCCATGTTCCTTCCATACACCCAGGGGGGAAAGGGGGGGGGGGGGGGGGGGGGGGGGGGGGGGGGGGATGGGGGGGGGCTCAACGATGAGTGACAAGGCAGATAAACGCATGGCTTTCTCTCCTTGTTTGAAAGAGATCCTCTCCTTAGATTAGAAATCTTATTGTTTTATTGCATGGCAGTTCTTGAGGTCTGGCCTCATGAGAGCTCTGACCATTAGGAAGTTAATTGTTTTATTGTTTTATTGCTCTTGAGGTCTGGAGATCTGACCATTCTTACAGGATGAATGTGAATGTTTAATGCATCCCAGGCCTCCTCACCTCACATACATCAATACATGACTTTACTAACATCCTTGTATCTGAAAGTGCACATATCTCCACAAGCACATTCCAAAATCTAGTGGAACATCTCGTGGAATAGTAGAGGGTATTAAATGTTTTTTGTAACATTTTCATAACTAACAGTGATTTAATTACACATTGTTTTCAGTAACTGTAACGAATTACTGTCGCTACTATAAACTACATCTATTATCTAGCTACTCCTCAACATACATATATATATGTATTAATGTATGTAATTAAAAATGTCTTCATCTACAGTTCAGTTATAATATTCACACACATACATATACACACACAATCTGATTAAAAAGGAAATTAAATGAACTGGTTTTAGTGAACTAGTGAATGGAAAAAATAACCATGAATGCGTATGCTTACTCTGTTGAGCGGCTCGAATATGCGATCATACTGCGCCCTCAGACGACTTGTAATGGAGATCTGAAACGTCTGAATGTCAGAATTAGGTACCAGTCCTCTCTGGCCACAAAGATTCTCCTATGGAATTCATGCACACACACACACAATATTAGCAGGCATCATTACTTCCAGCTCCTCGTCTCTTTTGGCCGCTCCTGTTAGGGGTCGCCACAACAGAACACTGTATTTTATTGATCCGCATGTTTGATTTGTCACATGTTCACTGGATGCCCTTCCTAACGCAACCCTCCCCATTTATCCGGGTTTGGGACCAGCACTAGGTATGTACTGGATTGTGCGACCTTAATGTCTGGGTTATTACAACTGAAGAAATTGAGAGTTAAGGGCCATGCACTAGTGGCAGCTTGGTTCTGCTATATTGATTCGAACCTGCACTCTTTTGGTCCGCTGAGCTAACCACCTTAGTGGTACCATCAGGCCTTGTTACATATTTTAAAAATTAAAATCAATTATTCAAACAAATCTTTACTGCTTCTTTCTTCAGGTTCAAGTTCATCTCCTCCATGTTCGTGTCGGCATGGCCATGCACAGACCGGCCGTGGATGTAGTAGCCGAAACACCGTAGAGAAAGCAGCAGCACCGATACCTAAAACACACCCGACAGCGATTCGAATTAAAATTCAATTAAAATCCCCAATAAAAGAATGAATTGTTGTGATAATTTACTAAAACAAAATGACAAAAGCAATGTGCTTTGATTGGTAAAAAACTGCAAAGAAAGGGAAGGAATTGTAAGTTATAAGGTTCACGATAAAACGCATCTAGAGACTGAAAGACGCCTTTTATAGAAAACTTTCATAAAATAATTATTTAATATAACAGGCTTCCTGTTAATCCCTGTACATTTTCCTTTCTGGTCAGCGTAGATATATATCATAACACTCGCCAAATAAAAGAGAAGCTCTCCGAGTGATGCGCAGCAAAAAACCTAACATGTCCAAAAGGGAAATAACGCAACTTTATCTCTAGCGCGACTCAGAAAATCAAGGTAGAAGTCAATTTCTAGTAATTTTAGGTTACTTTTGCGTGTTTTTTAGGCTTCCAAACGGTTTACTGTGTTAGATTTTATAATAGAATAGAATAGAATAGCCTTTATTTGTCACATATACATTACAGCACAGTGAAATGCTTTCTTCGCATATCCCAGCTTGTTGTTGGTAGCTGGGGTCAGAGCGCAGGTTCGGCCATGATACGGCGCCAATGGAGCACAGTAGGTTAAGGGTCTTGCTCAAGGACCCGAGGGCAGCATATACCGGGGCTCGAACCCGGATCTTCGGATCAGCAGCCCAGCACCTTAGACCACTGAGCCACACCCCTCCTTAATGTGCATGATGCTATGTTCAACGTGTTAAGCACACTCACATTGCTGATGGAGCAGAGATCCACAAACTGGCGGATCTTGTCTTCCACAAAGCGCTCGTAGAAAACGGAGAAAAAGATGATCTGGAGAGAAGAGACACATATATACACATGGTTATACAGCGTTTATACTTCCGCATCGCTCTGTAGTGACGGAGAGGTGGGTGTCAGGTTCCGGCATAGACTATGGAGTACAGTAGGATAATCAGAAGTAAAAACCAGTGTATACTCGGAAGTGAATCGAAATCATTTGTAAATGAGATTGTATATATGTATGAGCGTATTTTATGACACTGCTCTGTGTGTGTATGTGTGTGTGTGTGTGTGTGTGTGTGTGTGTGTGTGTGTGTGTGTGTGGTGTGTGTACCTGGATGAATCCAATGCTGAGCCACACAGCAGCTGCCACACCATAGCGCAGTATGCGGCTATACTCAGGTATGTATTCCTCACCCGAGCGCTGAAGCTCCGAAGAAGGGTCTCTCAATGCAAGGCTGGAAAATCTCACTACCTGTCAACACCCACACAAAAAGAATCTATCCAAGCACACACACACACCTAAGGCAACTGCACGAGGAGCAACTCACCTCCAGGAAGAAGAGCACGGAGAGGATCTGGAAGGTGGGGTTGATCTTACGGATGGTCTGGATCTCGTTCCATTCGTTCGCCACAAAATACGTCCTCCAGATGCTGACCGTAGGTGCCGCGCTCTTTCCTTCGCCGCACCCTGAAAACACAGGTCTCGGCTATATAAAATCATAAAAAAATCCCCAAAAAACATTTTATAAAAGAAATAATTCCGAATGATCTAAACTAGACACTGGACATTTCACCAAGCTTCAGTGGGAAGAAGGATTAACACGGCACTGTATTACAAGAAAGACGACAAAGGATAACCTTCTACAGGTTTGCTGGACTTGCTGCTGCGAGGTCTTTCCCAGTCTATAAAGAAAATATCCACTGACAGCTGCAACCACAACTCGTGAAGGAACTGCACCGCCTACAGGAGAGTGAAAGAAGATTTGATGTATCCGAATGAGTTTCAGAAAAGTACATTTCTGGTATATTTACATTTACACTAGGGGGAGCTTGGTGGTTGTGGTGGGATTGGAAGCCTGTCCAGAATACCAATACCTCAACCACTGAGCTACCGCCTCCCTAAATAAATTTGTGCATGTGCGTGTACACCATGTTTATTGAAATCACGTGTAAACAAGCACGACTGAAGGCGTCTTCTATGAAAAATCTGTACGGAAAAAATTGTACACGTCACCTTAAGTGCGAAAGCACAGCCAACGTATATCACAAAACGGTCCTCTTGAGCGGGCAATGGTAACAGTACAGATACAAACTGCTGTGCCTGGACAAATTACAGTGAAAAATAGGAAATTATTGACATCATCTATTCATATTATATATATATATATATATATATATATATATATATATATATATATATATATATATATATATATATACATATACATACACGCTTACTTCTCTCGCATGCTAACTGTCTGGCGTATTAAATACCAAAGTTTCAATAATGAAAGTTTAAAGAATGTATTATGTAATAATGTATTATATACACATGTTGGATGTATTAAAAATGTCTTCATCTACAGTTCAGTTATAATATTCACACACATACACACATATATACATATACATACATACATATATATATATATATATATATATATATATATATATATATATATAGATATATATATATATATATATACACACACACACCACACACACACACACACACACACACACACCATATAACATACAAAAAAAGTCAAAACACTGACCTTATAAAAAATGAGCCAGTATAGACCAGTTCCCACAGTGATGAAAAAGAAAACGTTTGCCAAATCTCCGGCGTAGAACAGCAAGAACTTCAAAATGGTCTGAATGAAATAGAGGTAGGTACCATTGGGGGGTATATTCGTAATAGTAATAACAACAACAACACTAATAATAACATACAATAGTATTTTATTGTATTTAATAATATAATAATATTTTAGCACAGATTAATGCCATTCAATTTTGTCATGCATTAAAACCCTTTGGCACTTGTTCTGTTGTTTACAGGTGACACTATGAACAATATTATTCACGTAGGATTTTCAGCGATGACCAAGATTGAATTTTATTTAAGATTTAATATTTCTTGGGCATCACTGAGAAGCAGACAATAATAATATTTAATATATTTAATATGTAACTTGTAAATACGTAGGATAAAAATATTTTTCTGGACACTATCCAGTAGCACTACGCAGTTTTTACTCATTTTAGGCAATGTAGGCATTTATTTGTTGCCACTTATAAAAATAAGACTTAAAAAATAAGCAAGTTTATAAAAAAACAACTGCAACTCAAGTCCAAATATGTCAGTCTGTAATAAATAATTGGAAATAGAAAAAAAAAGGAGAAAACATGGAGGTCACATGACCAAATCGCATGTGACAATACCGGCCCGATTGTGCGATTGTGTCTTTGGTACATGCCTGTACGTCGACGATGGGGGACGCGATTCTTCTTTTCCAGCTTGCCGTCTTCAACAGAGCGTACACAACCGCCACACCACCCAACACGCCAAGAGCAATCTGGATTAAAAAAAAAAAAGCCCATCATCACATCATCATAACCGTTATCGTCATCGTAAAACAGAACAGGATGTAGGCATTTAAACACTCACGTCCGTCTTAACTTGAGCGTCGTTCTGATTCATATCATAGTCCACAGAGAATGATACCTAAACACATACACGTGTAAAAAAAAAGGTCAGCACCTATACCTATATGCTCATTACATGTGTTTCATACTCGGTGTACACCTACAGAGACGGTTTGCTTGGCTTGGTCAGTGATGAGAATGTCAGCATAGGACACAGTCATTAGAGGAGGGTACACCTGTCCTTTCTGGGTGTTTGGAACCAGCTGGAACCTACAAGACCCATAAGACTATTAACAAGAACATGAGAACATGAACATTGTGTGGTAACGTGTGTAAATATCGCACGCACGTTACCTGAGTTTCAAGTTATTGGCCACACGAATAACTTTGGGTGTCACGCTCATTTCTCTGCCGCTTAAAGTGTCTATGACCATCAGCCTCCGGGTTAGGTACCAGCTATTCATGTTAGAGGCTAGGATGGACACACACACACACACACACACACACACAGAGAAGAGAAAAGTACAAATACTTATTGAAGTAGACAAATTGGGAATTTATACTTTACTGTAATTACCTTTTTACTTCTACTGCTTACATTTTCACACAATTGCATTGAACTGTATTACTTTTTGATGAATTATTTGTCCACTAGGTGGCACTTTAAGTTAACATTCTAAGAAAAAAAACTTGAGAAAAAAAAGTAGGTTCTATTTTTCGAAAAGAAACTGCAGCAGATTGTCATCATTCCAATCAAATTTGGTTGGAAATCACGGCGTCGTCTAAAGCACCGATTGTATATGAAATTGTTCAGACGTAAATATGTTTGTAATCTTTAACATTTTCATAAGTAACTAATTTAATCACACTTTTTTTTTTATCAGTAACTGTAACGAATTGCTGTTACATTTATTTGGTCATTAAGTTACGTAACGCTGTTACATGTAACCACTGCCTCCCAAACACTGTCGACAGCATACCATGAGACCTACATTATACAGTCCGATGTTACCTTGGTTGACAAACTGGCTGTTGAACCGCAGATTGAGATTGAGAACGGGCACCGAGAGGAGACGTTTATCTCCAGCGCTGTTCTGCTGCACCATGAAAATGTCATAAAACAGAGGCTCCGGATATGCAGCCAGGAGATCGGACACGGAGAGGACGCACTGAGAAGAAACAATTAATAAATAAATAAATACATACATACAAACATATGAGCCTCCTGACTTGCTTGTTCAGTACTCACGTTTTGCTTGTACGCCGTCCCGAACGTGTAAGCAGCCTGCAGACTGGTTATGGTGTCCGGACAAAGCTGCAAAAATAAATAAATAAAAATACAGCATTATTTGGTATAATGAAGGTTATAATGGGCCAATATCCTGTAGAACTATTGAAAAGAAAATGTAGCTTTAGGATTTAAGAGGGGTGGGAGAAAAATACTTTAATCAACCTTAGAAGTATGTAACCAAATATATCAGGGGTTAAATCAAAAGGTGCTGAACTACTGATTGAAAGGCCAAGCCGCCACTTTTGGGTCCTTAAGCAAGGCAATTAATGAGACCCTAGCAAAAGAAAACGAGCTGGGATAGAAGAGAATTTCAAAGAAAGAATTTCCCTATGCTGTAATGTATATGTGACAAATAAAGGCTATCATTAACTGTCATTATAAGCAATATGGACAAAAGTTATATGGACATTTTTCCAGCCATATGTTTCTTCGCAAACTGACAGTGGAGGGAGTATTTGATTTCCCATGAAATGCCTTCACATGAACTATGAACAGCCACGAACTGTTCTAGCATGGCAAAGCCCATGAGATGAAAAGAGCTGAAGATTATGGCTTACGTGGTTCGGAGCGGAGGATATTCCTTCTGACCATTTGATTTTCTCCTAGAAGCTCCCAAGCATTTATCAAATGTTATTATAGCGTTCTTAGTGACCACATGTGCATAAATGACTAGATCTGTCTAGCCAGGAATATGTCGTCCCGAAACGGCTCTTCCCAAGGCTTACTCCAGCCGGCTACCGAGTTTGCATTCTTTCTGCAAAATCCTGTCATCAGTCACACTGCGAACACATCCTCCCTTTTTCAAGGTTGATAAAGCCTAAACATTATTACTCCCAGTTGCAATGTTATTTTCCCACCTTAGTTTTAGAGTGTGCATATTCTTCATTAAATGAATAGAAAGATAATCTGAGTATTAAATGAGTAGTTCTTTAAGTGAAATATTTGCCTACACACACACACTTCAAAATCTTCCCTGAATAGTGGAGGATTTTATAACAGGCAGAAGGTGGATTGGAAAGATAAAAAAAAATAAATAGAAACACACGAATGAATGGTCAGGTGTCTGCAAACTTTTAGTTAGCTGCATATTCAGAATTCACTAATTAAATTAATAAAAAACGATGTTTTAAGAACTTCACAGAAATTACACATTCTCAGACATTTTACAAAGTGACAAACACACTTTATTTTGTGCCACATTCTTTTTGTTTGGTCATAAGTGGTTATATACAAACTACATCAGTGGTTTACCTGTAGGTATTTTCGGCCAAGATTCTCCCATCTCAGGAACTCTCCTTTTACTGTGTATACAGCAGCCAGCAGCTCTATGTTTGTGTTCTGATACACAAAATACACACACACAAATATTATATTCAGATTCATTAACTATACAACAGAAAGCATTCCAACAGTTTTTCTGTAAACCACATACACACATGCAAGCAAAATGTGTGGTCATAAACTATAGCACTATCATGTAATGTAATACAGGATAATGTGAATGTTTGTCCCAGATTAACATGGATGGATCCACATGGGATTTGTGAAACTGCTTCTATTTTATTACAAATCACTCCACAAGGAATATACATATATACATGTATACAGTGTTACTTTGGTTACTTTGGAAATGTAGTAGATTACAGATTACAAATGACCCTATTCAAAATGCAATAAGTAGTGTAACTTTTCAATCCATTTATAAAAGTAAAGTAACTGATTAGAGGGGGGCACGGTGGATTAGTGGTTAGCACGTTCGCCTCACACCGACAGGGTCAGGGTTTGATTCCCGTCTGCCATGTGTGTGTGTGTGGAGTTTGCGTGTTCCCCTGTGTCTCAGGGGTTTTTTCTCCGGGTTCTCCGGTTTCCCCCGGTCTAAAAACATGCACGGTAGGTTGATTGGCACCTTGGAAAAATTGTCCCTAGTGTGTGAATGTGTGTGAGTGTGTGTGTGTGCCCTGCGATGGGTTGGCATTCCATCCAGGGTGTATCCTGCCTTAATGCCCATAGACGCCTGAGATAGACACAGACTCCCCGTGACTTGAGGGAAGATCGGATATAGCGGTAGAAGATGAATGAATGAAGTAACTGAGGGGTGACGGTTACACATGATTACTCAAACAGAAAGAATGTGCTTACTTTGATATGTGTGTATATTCTGTGTGAATGCCGCCCTGCCTGATTTCATAAGATAGAGAACAAACTGTTCTTGATTAGTTTTGCTGCGTGCGTAACTAAGCAAAGCCAAGAAAAGGGAGTTACAAGTTATGCCGTTTTATCTAATGCACATAGCTGGGAATAGGTTCTATAATAATTTCCCACAATTTGATTACTTGTTGATTACTTTCATTTGTCCACTAGGTGGCGTTTCCAACCCTCAAAAAAATTTAGTTCTATTATTTATCATTCAAATCAAAAACACATTTCAGTTGAAAATCATGCCGTCATCTAAAGCAGTGATTTTACATGAAATTGTTCAGATGTAACCCTATTTGTTATCTTGAACATTTTCAGAAGTAACTGCAATTTAATTCCCCATTTAAATACATATTTAATTACACATTAAATTACACAATTTAAATACACGTTATAGACACTATTTAAAGTTTAATAACACAAATCACATCTCTCTTTTGTACGGGGAAATGCACAGAAAATGAGGACTGAAATGAGACTTTGGTTTGGGCCTCTAAGTTTTATATACAGCATATATAAAGACGTATGGGTGAGATCTCTCTGTGTGTCAATAAAGCATGAATTAAAAATCATTTCACCATGTCTGATTGATACGTCTCATTTTAAACTAAATGAAATGCGAACGTTTTTTTCTTTTCCTCGTGAAAGAACAAAAGGGCACAACAAACACACAGGTAGATAGGTATAATATTGCAAAACTCATCCGTACCTTGTTTGCGCCTTTAAAACTGAATCCTACGGGCAGCGGCTCAGTTTGCAGAACTCTAGACGCCAATCCTGGCTGTTCTCCATAATACAGCCAGGGCAGGTTAGATCTCCTGTAAGACAAATACAGCAGCACATTGTCAGAATTAGCCGAATGATGAAGATAGGGGTGTTACAATACAGCACATTGGCTTATTTGTTTCAGATGCATATATGTGAACTGGAATAAATATTTTCTTTGGAAAAAAGGTGCTTCCTCATCATCCTGATTCAGGGTTGTTCTAAAACACTTGTTATATTCTATATCATTATATATACTTGTTATATGCTTACTCTGGGGTCATTAGAAGGGTCAAAGGAGAGCAAAACAAAGCAGATAATAAACCACAGAGCAACTCATTCTTCTAAAATCAAGGTTTATTTTAACCCATTGACTGATTAACATTCATTCTTAACCTTCAAATAATTTGACTCTTTACTACATAGTCTCGTTTACCTCCATACAATTCTCATCAACATTAAAAAAAACCATGAAGTTGCAGATTTCTGATCCCTTCCACATATATTGACCTTCTTTAACGTTTACTCCGTTTGTACACTGAAAATTTAACACCTTTTTCTTGCCAGCATCTCATGATTTAGCCCTGTCTGACACCTGGGATAAATCTTACACGGAGATCATCTATACAGTAGCTTAATGAACAATAACTGTGCATTTATTTTGCCATCCTGCTCAAATGACTTTGTGACCTTAATCAGGAAGTTGTGTTCCATAACTTTGTGTTCTACGTTGCCATAAGTGTGTTTGTTGATGTGTGTACCAGTATGGGTTGCCTTGGTTGTTGCCTTGCGCTGCGGTTGCTCTGTAGATGGTGTTAAAAAGGCCACAGGCGTCGTTGCTGGTAGTACTCGAGTGCATGTTCATCACACACATATTCCCCAGCGCCTGGCATGATGTCCTATTAGTGAACAACTACAAGATGAGAAAGAAAATAATAATGCATTAGTATTAATTAGTATATAAGCAGTCATTTCAAAATCTCATTTCATTTTTTAAAAGCATATTTATCATTTGTTAAGTATGATCACAAGCAGTGTTCAGAATAATGTTATCTAATTAGGGCTGTCAATCGATCAAAATATTTAACCGAAAGATTGTCAAGAGTTATCTTGTGATTACTCTCACATCTTAATCAACAAGTTAATAAAATTAGTGTGGTTAAAATTAATATATAATAATTTAACCCTAAAAATGATCCTTATTGTTATTATTCTAATTATCATCATCATCATCATCATCAGCAGCAGCAGCAGTACATAAAGGTCTTTGTTTAAAGCAGGAAGGATGTGGTTTGTAGCTTGTAGATTGCACAGGCACATTGTTGCTATTTATTATAGAAGTCCAATGGCACTGCAATAGTGAAAATATCACGCAATCGTTTTTAAATACAGAATATCAGAAGTCAATGTTCAGTATACATAAATATCATAAATAAAAATACAAATAGTAATGATTTGGACAATTTGGAAGGCTAGAAAAATGTGAGTAAGTGAGTGATTGTGTGTGTGAGTGTACGTGTGTGGTTGTGTGTGTGTGCATGTACACCGACCAGACATGCAGCTGCAGAAGAATACAGGAAGCTATCAAGCCAGGCGGAAGCAACAGAAACCTTAACCAAAGAATATTAAAATTCATAATTAACATTAGTAATGAGCCCTGCTACGTGTTTAATTGTTTACAAAAACTTACAAAAAAAAAACATTTCTTACCGACTGGTCAAAATTAATTGAAGTCTGAACTTCAGAGGGCAAACTGTTGGGAGGGAAACACATCCCTCCTTTCTATAAAACATCAGAATCTCTCTCATTCACATTTTAATGATAATAAAAAGTCTTAAAAATGTATTGCTTTCTTACCGGAATGTTGGAGCCACACGAACAGGACTGAGTTGTGCTGATGAAGGATTCCTGGCATCTCACACACCTAAGAATACGGGCAACCGACAATAAACACGGTATAATAAATACAGTAAAAGCGGCGAGGGGAAAGGCGAGAATGGGAATGATAACCTGTTTCCGTTTGGGTCTGGGGAAGAAAAAGCCGGATCTGTTCCATTGCAAAACTCACAGCGGGCGTCTTGGAGAGGGCCGCCGTTCACGTTCCTTTCCACTGAGAAAACACAGAGGCACAAATGTTCACGCTAAGTCATCTCTAAGATAGGGGCCATATTTTCACCACGTATTTTTGACAGGACATTTGACACGACAGGACCTGCGTTGTAGTCTCTTCTTTGCCTAACTGGAAGTTACCACAATAGGTGAAATTATAAAAATGATAAAACTTCGCCCCATTTTAATAGAGAGTGTAGACTTTAGATACACATTTAAGGAAAATGTCCATGAAGGCATACAAATGCACATACACACATTACTGTGGAATTTTGCATCATTATACATGGCTCAGTAAAGCAATTATGTTAATCAAGTAGTGATAGGTGCTTAGCTGTTGTGTTAAAGGCACGCGTGGAGCTGACAAAAATGTAGGCTTAGCTGTTGTGTTAAAGCACGCGCTGACTGACAAATATATATATATATATATATATATATATAGATATATATATATATATATATATATATATATATATATATATATATATATAATCATGCAGCTTGCTTAAATAAATATAACAGGAGACAATAGGGATAAAACATATGGAGTTTATTGGGATGAGTTATTGTGTTGCATGGGAGGACAGATACAGATGGGAGGACAATTGGGCGGAGTGACCACGCTTCACCTTCGGGAATCAAGAGTAATGATGTTAGAGACAGAAATGGGTAAGGAAATAGGAGAAAGAGGAGAAGTGGGAGAATAAGAAGGAGAAGCAGGCACATAGTCAGGGGTGCTGGGAGGCTCTGGTCCTGATCCTGAGCTGGATGAGGATTCCTCGGAGACCTCAGGAATGGAAAGGATGGGGATAGGAACGGTCTCTGTTTGAGTGCTTGCGGTAGCAGTGCGAGGAAGATACAGGACGCGCAGAACACGGGAAGGGTCAACAGGTACAGGGTCGTTACACAGATCATTGAGGAAATGATCCAGACCTATGCTCCAGACCATCTCTCATGATCTCCTGCCCTTCATCTCCACAATAATCAATGGGTCCCTAACTTCTGGACGTGGACCGGCTTCCTTCAAGTAAGCAAGGGTCACTCCCATCTTAAAGAAACCTGCTCTGGACCCATCAGACATCAACAAATACAGACCGGTATCTCTTCTCTCCTTCCTCTCAAAAACTCTAGAACGCACTGTCTTTAACCAACTCTCTGTCTATCTCTCTCAGAACAACCTTCTAGACTCCAACCAGTCTGGCTTCAAAGCAGCACATTCCACAGAGACTGCTCTCCTGGCAGTCAGGGAAAAACGTCATGCTGCCAGATCTGACAGATTATACAGTGAACCACAAGACCCTGTTAGCTACCCTCAGGAGTCTTGGTATCCCTGGAGCTGCATGGAATTGGTTTTCCTCGTACCTGGAAGGTCGATCATTTCAGGTAACATAGAGAGGATCTGCCCCACGCAGCCTCACCACTGGTGTCCCACAAGGCTCAGTACTTGGTCCTCTTCTTTTCTGACTCTATACTCTTTCTCTCTGCAAAGTCATCTCCTTTCATGGATTTGACTACCACTGCTTACCCTTCATGAATGAATCTCATCCTTAGATCGAGACCTATTTAAATCTGCTAAATACTGCAAATGTAAATGTAATGTAAATATTAAAAGCGTGTGGCGACCCAGATTATCGAGCCCAGTACTGCGTTCGATATTGGTATCCCCGGCACCAGGACAGAGTGGATGAGGATGATGAAGTTTTGATAGAGTGGGCACCTAGACCATCACAGAGAAATTACTGCTCTGGACTGACAGCGGTGGTGACAGTTGAACCGAGAGTGGTGCAGTGGGAAAGGGGATTAGCAACTTCAATCTTAGTGGATAAAATAAACTCCTTGAAAACTCTCGAAAGAAAGAGGAAAAATCCATATAAGAACGCGTTACCGAGGATATGCGTGAGGATTTAATTGGGAGGAGGCGAACCGCAACCCAGGGTCAAGGACCCATAGGGTCATTGGCCCAGAACTAGGACAGGGAGGGCCTGATAGTTATATACCAAGAGTGAAGCAAGGGTGCATGATGGATAAGGGAGGACGTTTTCCACTGATCACTCCGGCGGCTATAGTTGTGAATCAACACAAGGAAGCAGAAAAAGAGATACATGGAAAAAAATGGCATGACAGGACAAAGGGAGGACTGCAATGGCCTGAAGAAGGATCGTTTAATGAAGAAAAATGCAAGAAGATGAGGGAAAGAATAGAATGTTGGGGAGAAGAGAAGAAAGAAAAAGCAGACAAAACCAGGAAAAAGCAGGAAATTATAATCTGGTTCCAACAATGAAGGGAAGAAAAGACAGAATACACGTGAAATGATTAAAGAAAAGAAGGAAAAAGAAGCAAAGAAAGAAGGCGAGGAGGATAACTGTGTCACCACGAAAGGAAGGATAGAGGATGAGGGGGGGACAGGGGGGACAGGGTTCGACTCCTGGCTGGCTCTCTTCTTGATTCAAAAGATAAAAGCTGTAAAAATCTAAATAAGCCGACGTAGTAAATTGCACTAAGCACCTAACCTGACTGCTGCGCAACGAACTCAAGAAAAAGAAGATCCGGAAGAGCCCCGATGTCGTCTCTATTTATCCCTGACGCCTCCTTTCTTAATTTGCATAGATTTTCTCCATTTCCCGTTATTTCCGAATACGCCTCTTTTTGGCCCTTCCCCTTAATTTTACACTTTTCTCGAATTCCCCTTATTTCCGGAAACTCCCTTTTTCTGACATCATTTTTACCACGTGACTCTTATTTCATTCACGGTTATTTCCAGATCTGCCTTCTCGTTTATTTAAGTCCCGGACTTTCCGGGTTTGAGTCAGAGATGCTATTTTGGCCTTGTTGACAACATCTGTTCGGACTTTTTCTTGCCTCTGGGTTTTCTGGGGACTTTCTTTTACTTTTAACAGCTTAGCACTTCTATGATTTTGCTCTTGCATTTTAGCTGATTATAGTTGATTATATTATTCTTAACATGTGCTGATTTTGCTTTTGAACTTATTTCGCTTCAAGTCTATACTTGTTGCATTTTGACTGGTTGCCATATATATATATATATATATATATATATATATATATATATATATATATATATATATATATATATTGTTCCCTTTTCTTCTGTTGGCTTGCATGTACTTCCAAGCTGGCACTCCATCTTCCTCATCTACGATGGGTGGTTGGGTGGTCCCTACCGCTCTCCTTCTGCATACAGGCATCTCCAGATTGGTCGGTTTATGCGTACACAGTTTAAGAGGAGTGATTCTCGTCTGCTTCTCATGTCTCGCGGATTTTGAGGGAAGAGTTAAACTTTTAATATTGATATTCTTATTAAAAAGTGCTTTTGTTTTGGAACCTTGCGTCAAGCCTCAGATCCTTTATTTAAACCCCTTTGCTCACAGGGACCACAGGAAAGTGCTCAAAAGTGTGAAAAAAAAGCGAAGACATTCATTCATTCATCTTCTACCGCTTTATCCGATCTTCCATCGGGTCACGGGGAGTCTGTGCCTATCTCAGACGTCTATGGGCATTAAGGCAGGATACACCCTGGATAGAATGCCAACCCATCGCAGGGCACACACACACACATTCACACACACAATCATGCACTAGGGACTATTTTCCAAGGTGCCAATCAACCTGTCATGCATGTTTTTGGACCGGGGGAGGAAACTGGAGAACCCGGAGAAAAACCCCCTGAGGCACAGGGAGAACATGCAAACTCCACACACACATGACCGAGACGGGAATCGAACCCGGATCCTGGCGGTGTGAGGCGAACGTGCTAACCACTAAGCCACCGTGCCCCACACAGCGAAGACATTGCTAAGTGTAATTATTGTAATAAACTAATATGTTAAAATAGGTAGCCTTCAGATGTTACTCATCCATTTCTCTGTTCTACAAGGCAAACTGTTCAAAACACAATGTAAAAGTAAGTTCCACATTGTCCATCACAACAACCTCAAAACCGTGGTGGGTTTGAAGATGATTTTTCAATAGGATCCAAAATATGGGAGATTTTCTATATATGTAACTATCAACAACTTTTGCTCGCACATTGCTCTGGATAAGTGCATCTTCTAAATGCCGGAAATGTACATGTACATGAGCAGACACCAATTTGTATGATGCCATCACGTAGAATACTGACCAATTCCGGACTATTTTAAAAATACAAAACATTAAAGACGTACGCTTTATGAAGCCATTTTCATCACCAAAATGAATTAAAAAAAAGGCAAAGTCAGATGTTATATTTGAAATACATGTCCGTCCCTGTAAACACACACAAAGTCTACTCTAGTTTACAGTATATGTCAATGCGAACGCTATCAGATTGACATGAATATCAGACTGGATGCAAATTGATATTGTTGTTATAAACAAATAACTCACCAAGAACACTGCCTCCAGGACAGCTGCACTTCCCATCATCCCCCAGTACACCGGGACATCTGATACATTCGAATCCATCCTGTGAAACATCCTATCAAACAAAGGTGTTCAGTGGATAGTAACAGAACAAGCTAAATGGCGTCACACACACCCTGACGATTTTGATTTGCTGAGATTAAAAGTGCCAATAAAGCAAAGACCATATTATGGAGTGGAGAAAAAAGGGGATTAATGCATAGAAACGCGGCTATACGGTATAATTCTATGAATCGTATAGTTTAATGTTATATATATTTATATCCCAGTATCGATATGATATATTTACATGATATTAATATGATGGCACACTGTGCCGTTACCATGCATTATAGTTTTCCCTTACAAAACAATTAACTGTCCATTATATTTACAAAGAAAAGTAATATTACTCTTAATGGTCCAGAATAGAATAAAGAGGGAATGTAGTGTTTATTAATGCAAACACCCGACATTGGATATTTTGGACCACTTTTCTCGTTTGCTGGCTCTTAAGTACATAAGCTCATACCGGTTTGGCACCTGTGCACTGCTGGCAGGTTATGGACCCTCCGTTGCTGTTCAGGATCTTGAAACCCTTCTGACACTCACAGCTCAAACCTGTTGTAAAGGATTATATTTTACAATATACCATATTTACCATATTTGACAAACATTACAGTCCTCAATTCATTACAACGTCTAACCAGCTTTATTTTTTTATTTATTTTTTCGTCTATGGCCAAAAACTAATATTGCTTAAATGTGGCAAATAAAGGCTATTCTACTCTCTCTCTCTCTCTCTCTCTCTCTCTCTCTCTCTCCTCTCTCTCTCTCTATATATATATATATATATATATATATATATATATATATATATATATATATATATATATATATCGGATATATATATATATATATATATATATATATATATATATATATATATATATATCTATATATATATATATATATATATATATATATATATATATATCTATATATATATATATATATATATATATATATATCTAAATATATATATATATATATATATAATATTTATTTTTTTCATTCATTCATAAATTCATTCATTCATTCTTCTACCGCTTTTTTATCCGATCTTCCCTCGGGTCACGGGGAGTCTGTGCCTATCTCAGGCGTCTATGGGCATTAAGGCAGGATACACCCTGGATGGAATGCCAACCCATCGCAGGGCAAACACACACACACACCCACACACACACACACACACACACACCACACACACACACTCACACACACACACACATAATACACTAGGGAACAATTTTCCAAGGTGCCAATCAACCTACCGTGCATGTTTTTGGACCTGGGGGGAGGAAACCAGAAAACCGGAGAAACCGGAGAAAAAAACCCTGAGGCACGAGGAGAACATGCAAACTCCACACACACATGGCCGAGACGGGAATCAAAATTTAACCCGGACCCTGGCGGTGTGAGGCGAGCGTGCTAACTAACTAACTAAGCCAACGTGCCCCATATGTATATATATATATATATATATATATATATATATATATATATATATATATATATATATATATATATATATACACACAAAACGTGTAGACTCGTCTGCAGTAAAGACTACTTCTGAAAAATATCCGTCTCCTTTTCTTCCCTGGATAAAAAGATTCCAACAATTTCCCTACCTATACCTGGTGCTTTTAATTAAATAAAAGTGGTAGATCTTATAACTCATTCAAGACCTTGTAAAGTTATTTTTTTTTGCACTGTACTTTAATATATTTTTTTATTAAGGATTAATTTGTCATTAGAGTGTTTTGGAAGAATCAGCTGTTTAACTACAAGCTCTGATTAAATGAATCCCTGTCTCATAAGAACTTTCTTAGACTCACATCTGTACAATTCTCATGACTAACGGTCATGACTGATCTGTTTCCTGAAGAGCCTCTGCGACTATATTGATGCAAGATCTTACCAGGTGTAGCAAATATTTTCTGTTCATTCAGGCTTAAATATACATTTAAAAAACACTTATTTGTCATATGCATAACCTCACATGGTCACTTTAAACTTATACACTATATATACACACACATGATTTACATAAATACTGCCCTATTTCTTTTTTTCTTTATGTTTACATGCTGGACGGTCGTAAGAAGAATTTTACTGCATGTCGTACTATGGGTATGTGACAAAAAAAAGTAAAATAGATTAAAACAGATAAATAGATTAAAACAGTTAGATTTTGCAATATAATCAAATACACGCTACAATACACAAATACACGATTGTTTAATCGATTTAATGTAAATTATAAAGATTTGAATATGAAGAATGTGTGTATCCCCAGCCTGGAAGCAATGGACAATGAATTGTACAACCTTTTCGTCAAAAGCCTTTCCATTGAGTTTGCAGATCCATGTCTTACCACTGGGAGAGTAACATGACCTTTCATGATAAGTTATGTTTGTGACATCACAGTGTACCCTGTGCTTCAAAAGCCCGAACATTGAAGACCAGCGTTCAGTTTTCCAACCAATCGATCAACACCAGAAGAACACCGTTATACCAAGTATTCAATTCTTAAACATCCAGCGAATTTTTAACATCCACTGCAAGAATAGCCATACTAGCTAGTCCACACTCCCCTCACTCACAATTCTTACCTACATAGACGGGATTCGTTTACACAATTTATACAAAAGTTGCTGTGGATACAAATTTCCATGCCTTTATTTACGAACCAGAGTTATCTGTTTTCCAGGACTATTGGAACGCATCCGAAGGTAAGACTACGCATCTTTATAATATGTAAGTCCCTATCGAACACACACACACACACACACACACACACACACACACACACACACACACACACACACACATGCATCAATGACAAAAATTCCATTTACACAATGGAAGGAATAAAGACTCAATCTATCGTGAAATAAGGTTTTTTTTTCATTTCACTGTCCTATAGTTGAAATGAAATGAATGGGGGGGGGAGGGGGGGGGGGGGGGGGGGGGGGGGGGTACGTGAGGGGGGGGTAAGGAGATGGCAATGCGTCATCATATGTTTAATAAAGCATTTAATCTGCGTGCATTTATCTGCGTATAAGATTAGTAATATTATATATCGACCAGCCTTCGTGTATCCAAGAAATGAAGGTTAATCCTGAATAAGTCCGAACAATAAAACATGAACTAGACTTGTTGTACATATAGTAATAGGAGTGAGCTAATGTAGCATCGCTAACCTGATTTACTGCTGACTTGGTTCGGTCCGCATTTCACGCAGGTCAGGCTCGAAATGTCGAAGAAACTTTGGACCCCACACTCGGTCGGTCGGGAAAAGGAAATGGAAAACTGCTGGCAATAATTCGAATTAATTAGAAAAACGAAAACGAAGCAATAATAACAAAGCGAGAGAGGCGTTGGCGTCCCCGTCGCCATGGTGCAGAAGGCACAAGCGGAAACCACACGAGTTAATCCCCGCCTTTTCCGGTGTAGGAGAGCGCTTCTTTAGTCCGCGCTGTACAAGTTGCAGACTAGTTCACTTCTGGCGTGCGCTCGTGCGTTCACACGCGGCGCGTGTTGTTGTTGTTGTTGTTGTTGTTGTTTTCCGGAAATTTTAAAAACGAAAAGATCAAATTGGGCTTATTTTTCACGAACGGATGAAAGGTAGGTAATATAATGAGGTGATATGGAGATTTTTTTACATTTTTTTTTGCCTGTTCTTGGACCACTTTTTTCATCCACCACTGAAGACAAAAGGAGGGAAAAAAAAAACAAAGCCCTCAACGCATTGCAGCAAAACTTTGTGCCTTTTTCCCGCCGAGCAGTTACGTGAAAATGTAATTGACTTAATAATATATAGAATTTGTGCTTTTTGTTTTCTCTCAACCAGGCAGACATGGCAGTAGTGCTGCGTTTGCAGGGGCTGGACGTCGAAGCAGGACCTGAAGACATTCGCGGGTTCTTTCGCGGCTTACCCATCCCTGAAGGAGGTGTCCATATCACCGGGGGCAAGCTGGGCGAAGCCTTTATCATATTCAGTACAGAGAGAGCCGGGCAGCTAGCCATGCTGTGTTCGGGAAAGCGGCTCAAACGATGGCAGGTTACGCTCTATAAAAGCAGCATGGCAGAGTTCAAGCAGGAAATGGAGTTACGACTGAGGAAAAGGAAATACCCCACCCAGGAAAGCAATCCTCCGCCACAGACGGCAAACGCAAGTGATCTTTGCACCACTCTTTTGCTGGGGTTAGTGGCTGCCGTGCAAGGATTGCAATCGAACATTGGAGTGCAGGCGTCTCCAAGTCCCCCTCAGGTAACGGACGTCCCCAAAGCGGGAAAGAAATTCGCAGAGAGAGCGAGTCCAGGTCGGGACCACGTGCCACCTGTTAACAATGATGTAAAGATTATGGAACCAACAAGACACCATGTTGAGGAGAAGGCCGGAGAGGTCGATTCGCGCAAACCCGGGTTCCTTCGGCTTTACGGCCTTCCGGAGACGATTACCAAGGAAGAGATCTGCCTGTTATTGGATGGACTCAACGTGGTGGACGTTATAACGAATACTGTACAAGGGCGCGGCCGGTGTTGCCTAGTGAAGATGGCTAGTTTAAAAGACGCCGAGGAGGGCCTGAAATACGGCCAAAGCCACTTCCGTGTCGAGGTCAGAATGGCCCATGAGAGAATGTGGGAAAACGCTGTGGAGCATCACCAGCGTCCCAGACGATCTTCCTTCTCGAAGCAGGATCGGTTATCTCAAGACGACCACGCGCACAGGAATTTCCCACCGAAAAGGCCCAAATTGCAGCGCACTCCGCCCTTCGACGCGGAATACTGCGTCATGGTGCAGAACCTTCCTAATACTATTACCAAGACCGAGATAAGGAACCTGTTCTTATGTCCTGACATACCCAACAAGAACATCCTGCATCTTCTGGACAAGCACAGGGGACGGACGTCTACCGTCTTTATAATATACACACGGCCGGAGGAATACACGTTAGCCATGAACATGGACGGCAGCGTCATCTGCTCCAAAGCGATCGACGTCTCGTCCATTACGAAGGAACGAATGAGGGAACTGATGCAGAAAAGCAGATACAGCGCTCCCGAATAGCACGCCGGCGTACATCTACGCGCGGAATTTCCCCGCCGCCGTGCACAAAGCGGACGTGAGGGAGTTTTTCCATATATTTAACCTCGGCGAGGGCGACATCGAGTTGCTCGTGGATGAAAACGGCAACGGAATCGGCGAGGCGGTTGTTCAGTTCGAATGCGAGGAACGCGCCAGGGAGGCTCGGCGCTTACACCGAGAGCTCTTCAGACGAGAGCCAATTCTGCTCACCTGCATTTCACCACAACAAAGGAAGGACCTTGTGTACAAAATGTACTGAGGGGATTTTTTTTTTTAATAAGTACGACACAAGTTGGGGAAATCCATCCATTTGACAAATAATTAAGTAACAGTTATTAACTATGTGTAAATTTGTAATCACTACCATCATTACTCTCACATTGTGTGATGTATCCTTCCACCACCAATGTATAAAAGGCATTTAATATAGATATATATTACTGTTCTCACAATCAACACAGGATCTTATTTCACATCCTGTGGGATAGCGATCGCGATCATTATATAATGGTAAAGTGTGTATGCAGGTAATAGATGGACATGACTGATACCGTGTCCCGTTACTCTGTAATCCACTGTTTGTACTGTAAATTGTACACATGTAAATAAATACATAATCTTACAATGTTAATAACTGTGTGCTGCCTTTTATAAGACACCAGTTTTAGATTAATTAAATACAAGAATGAAAACACTGCTAGACTCATGGACGTTAACGTTAGAAACTGTCAATGTGATATTAAGTGTAGACTTTGACATTAAGCAGATAAAACATACGTGTATTGTCGTTATGAGGTGATGATGCAAGTAAAGACAGTCATCATAATGACTTGGTGATTACCTTTACATAAATCAGACCCATTAGAAAGTATAGGATTAGGAAGTAAAGGATATCCTGCAAGCCAAATGGGCTGTTGACTTAAAATTGAATAATCACAATTTTAAGGAATGGAGGAAACCCTGTTATATAACATCAGTGAAGATGGACATTCAGCGAGGTACGCATGTCGTGTCAGGAGTGTTTAATCAAACGCTTTAATGTAAAGATGCAAACAAGTCAAAGATCGAAAGGTCAGGTTGGACATTTTAAGTATTTAACTATTTATTGTTAGCTTGATCTATTTTATTGGCCTACAAAAAAAACTTTCTGATCGGTGGTCCAAAGCTGATCATACGGACTTGAAATGCAGTTTTACGAAGCCGATCTGAAGCATGTGTGTCGCACCCTGGAGTCTTTGAACGAACTAACGATGCAGGAGAAGTATAACTAGCATCAGAAAAAAAAAACTTTTATTGAAACCAGTGTACAAAACATTCAGACCCCTAAATACACCATCAGGATGATCACTAAAGTCAAAACAATCCTGATGTATTTGAAACACGTCCTCCAAAGGACGAAAGATTTACTCTTCAACTTAAAAGAATAATGGGGAAAAAAGGGGTCGTGCTAAGTGGTACATTAAAACAGTTGCCACACTAAGAAGGAATTACACGAGCTGCTCAGTTATAGAATCTTGAAGGACCTGCAAACGAGAAAGAGAAGGAAAAAAAACAATTATATTGGATTAGATATTCTGTTCTTGTGTAATTCTCAAATATTCACAGATGCTAAGAATTCATAGTGATGGCGCACCTGACATGCTGTCGGAGAATCTGTTGGAACGCAGTGGCGTGAGCGAGGAATTCATACCAGGCCCCTGGAAAACATTTGAACGATGCATTTTAATAATAATAACAACCTTTATTTGTCACATATACATTACAGCACAGTGAAATTCTTTTCTTCGCATATCCCAGCTTGGTGTTGGTATCTGGGGTCAGAGCGCAGGGTCAGCCATGATACGGCGCCCCTGGAGCACAGAGGGTTAAGGGTCTTGCTCAAGGACCCAAGGCTCAAGGACCCAAGGGCTTGGCCATACCTTGGCTCGAACCCGGATCTTCCTATCAGCAGCCCAGCACCTTAGACCACTGAGCTACACCCTCCCTCTATTTTACGGGATACAACAGAAAATCTACTACTAATATAAAAAGTGGTAGATGTTTAAGACAGAATGCTACATCATGGACAAACTTCTACTTTCTGCAGTACGTTTGTAGGGCGATGATCAAGGATTACGGACTGTTTTTCCTGCGAGAATTCAAATCCATGTTTGCTTTTATAATGAGGAGTTGAATATACATGAAATGTATAAACCTTTTCGATATATAATAAGTACAGGACACTTGTGCTGGAAGCATTATACGAGCACGCCAAATACACTGCTTCCATAAACGTACATCAGGAATCGTTCCTACTGCCATACAGCCCCTACTTCAGAGTGTTGGAGTTGAGTTTGCTTACCGAAGAGACAGACCTCAGACGGTACTCCATCAAGACATCTGTGAGCTTCTGTGTGATCTTAAGAACGATCTGAGCATCATCTTCGCACTCGATGCGGAATGTGTCCTAAAATACACAAGAGTAAATAAAGTACCTTTTGGACTAGTTTCATATTTCTCCTTTCTGTCATCACCCATGAGGAGAATGAAATCTCAAAGCTTAGGGTTTAAATGACAGTAGCGGTGCTTAAAACAACTCGAGCCCCCCTTTAATCTCTAAAATGCAATCGATGTAAATAAGCTTTTCCCCTTTTCGTGAACTATACCAGACATCGGAGAAGCGTTGAGAGGTTGTTGCTGTTGGTCTCCTGGCCTTTAGATCTCAACATTCTATCGCTGCTGTTCATCAGGTGATCTGAGAAAGACCTGCCTATGGCCTCGCTTTCCAAGCCCATTCCGAAGCCGTCGGAACTCGGGAACATGGATCTGTTGTTGCATAGACGCTGCATGCTCGGATCGCCCATCATTCGATCTGATCCTGAGGTAGAAACGAGGCCTTGCTTTAAGCGGTTATCAAAATGCAACATTACACCTTCAAGTGCTCCTGCTATACTCGTTTTCTATGGTTTGTAGAGACACAGTGCAGATTAAAGACTTCTCTTTTAGCAAGGCCTGCACAAACATCACATGAATGCATATTGCATTACAATACTTCTTGAGCAGCAGCTACACCAATTCCTCTCCTCTCTCTACGCATGCCGAGGCTTCCTGAGGTTATGCCATCTCCACCCCATGCAGATGACGAACCAACAAGACCCCGCACACATTTCAATTCCTCCAGAGATGTACCACCTTTACCGATGTGAAAATCTCCACACTCCAGTGTTCATGGTATTTTTCACTTTATGGCATTCGTATTATTTATAAATCACACTCTTGACAGCACCAACATGAGGATGGGTTCCCCTTTCGAGGTCCAGTTCCTCTCAAGGTGTCCTCATTCCATCTAAGGGAGCTTTCCCTTGCACAATCACTCTGTGCTATATACATTATTTTTGCTCTTTAATTTTTTTTTTTACATTATGTAAAGCTGCTTTCCATTGTGAAAAGCGCTCTAGAAATAAACAACTTTCATGGTGGCTATGTTGTGATAACCACATAGTGCCAGCAGAATGACTTACTGCTTTATATATATATATATATATATATATATATATATATATATATATATATATATATATATATATATATATATATACATATACACATACTATCTATCTATCTATATATATCTATATATATATATATATATATATATATATATATATATATATATCTATATATATATATATATATATATAGATATACACACACACCACACACACACACACACACACACACCATGACACCAACATATAAGCCCGATCGAACCTCCTAACAGGAAGTTTAATTTTTTCCATAGGCCGGCCAAAGGTCCTTGATGGGAAAAAAGCAGCGTTTTTTAGATTTTGGGCTGCAGAAGCTCTATTGGTTTAGGATGTGTGTGTCAGTAATGCACTATTTTCAAGCACCAACCATTGGCTAAAGTCCACCACAGCCACTTTCAGGAATTCTTAAAGAATCTTTCTGAATTTTTGATCCATGATTTGAACTAATGACTGCATGGTCATCTTTGGATTCAACCTGACCAAAAGCTTTCTCTGCTCCAACTACTGGTGAATCTTTGGGGTCTCCAAACCTGTTCTGAAGCTCAGAACTTTCAAAGCCGAATAATGGGTTTTTATCACCTTACACCGTGCTTAAATGCATATGTATTGAAGTCAGTATGCAATTAATTTTTTTCTGTATTTGGGTATTTGTATTTATATCTGTATTTTCCAGATATGGAAAAAGTCACCAACCAGAATTGCCATAGCGACCAGGGCTCCTCATTATACGGTCATCATCCGAGCCACCACGGAAATCAGACATCATGCCACCACGCGGTGGGAAATCTTCAGAGAAGGACGAGTCCATAAAACTACCACCGAAAGAGCCACCTGAGAAAATGTAACATGACATAAATTAATAAAATAAATATTTTCTTTTAGTCTACTGAGACATCCATTTTTTATATTATTTTTTTCCCTCTTCATGCATATACAGACACACTAACTTGAGTAAATGCCGCCAGGAATTTGTCCAAGCAGACTTGTAGGGCCCGATCCCCCCGCAGATGGAAATGCAGATTCTGACACACACACACACACACACACACACACACGAAAAACAGTAAATGCATATCACATACACAGTTTAGCATTACCATCCATATAAACATAATGGACACAACAAACACAGTCACTAATTCTAGGAGCTGCAAATTCATGCACAGCTACTAGTAATTTTTTTAATTATAAGTACACCAAGTACTAAGGATTTAAAAAGTTAAAATATTAGATAGAAAGTGCACAAAATTTGGAATATAATTTTTGTGTAGTATAATACTTACTCATGTCCTGAAAGGCTGGCACATCAGAAGGTTCCCTATTGATAATCTAAAGGAAAAACAAGTACATGTGAATCAAAGTCAATCGAGAACTTATTATCTTTTCGAAAATTAAGTGAAAATAATAGAAACTGGAAAAACACTCGTATGAAACACACCAATGTGTGCCAAAGATAAATAGGGGGGTGAATTTGACGGGGATTTTGCAGTTGCGGAGTGTAGCAATTGTGCTTGCATGCATCTGCCAAAGAGAAAACTGACAAACACACTTTATATTAAACTCAATGCAAGATAACACTATAATCTGCAGTTTACGCAAAGCTGCACTTGTGTGGCATGGACATACCACAGTGATGCTTGAGCACATGAAAAGAAAGAAAAAAAAACAAACAAAAAAAAACACATCAGTGTCACAGATGAAGGTGAAACATCAGCATGGGGAACCAAAACTGTAATTCCTCATTAAAGATACATTGAAAATGGTATACTTTAGGGACAGTGGTGGTCCGTCTGATCCTAAGATTGGTAGTTCGAGCCCCAACACCACTAAGCCACCACTGTTGAGCCCTTGAGCAAGGCCTTTAACCCTGTTTGCTCCAGGGGTGCCTTACGATGGCCCTGACCCCAGATTCCTGGGATATGGAAAATAGAAGGGGTAGCTCAGGTCTAAGGCGCTGGGCTGCTGATGGGGGGGGCAAACCTTTTGGCTCAGATACCACATTAACTTTTAAAATTTGACACATGGGCCAGGCAAGCACCAGATGCAAATGTAGAAAACAAAAAAATGTAAAAAGGGATTAAATGTTAATACTCTATGTATGTCCAAACATAATGAAACGCCACCTGGTGGAACGTCAGGCAATTACAGGACAAGGACAAATGAATGCAGTCATAACAATGACAAGATTTGATTTGGACAATTCTGTACAAAGTATATATAGTGGTGAATATATATATATATATATATATATATATATATATATATATATATATATATATATATATATATATATATATATATATATATATATATATATATATAAAGTAAGCTAAACATTTAATAAGAAAAGTAACAAATTAACCAAAAAAAATTCATTATTATCCACGTTAACAAAATTCTCCCAGATAAAGAATATTGAAAAAAAAAATGACACATGTAAATACTTAAAAACCTGACCTCCGAGGGCACACTGATCCATGAATCACTATGATCACTCTTATTTAGAACAAAAAAAAAACATCCTATACAAATCTATTTGAAGAATGCTTTCTCTATATGCGGTATATGTTTGTGCATGTAGCAGAGGACAAGATGTTTTAAAAAAGTAAATAAATAAAAATTGTGTTTGCAGATTCTCACCCTGATTTGACCTCTGCCCTCAGCACTCTCCACCTCAGAAGCAGCCACCTTTATTTCCTTTTTGAGAGCTGGGTTCCGTCCCACTTCCTCTTCTTCATAAGATATCTTTTCTGGGCGAGCATTTTTCTGTTCATAAAGTATGCGTATATTAAAAAAAAAAAAGAAAATAGGCAATAATCTGGAAGGAAATTACATTTATTTTCAAATGACAGGAATTACCAAGTATTTGAAGCAATGCCTCCAGCCGGTAATATGAGCAGTAATCTCATTCTGCAGCCGCTGCACCTTGCACAATCGACACTGGTAATGAGGGGCTACTGTCTTGCTTGGGCTGCGATACTCCCAGACATAATGCAGGCCTGCACACAAACACACACTTAATACCGATACAGTTCCACAGCGCGCTGTATTCCTTTATTAAAAATTTGATACATACCGACAACGGCATCGGTGACACTTTTCAGCCGTTTGTTGAGAGAGGGAATGGTCTGAATAGATCCGTTCTTGCTGAACACTGGAGAATTGTGAAGATTCGAATGACTTGGTTACACTCCGTATAACAAAACAAGAGAATGTTTTCATCATTCGTAATATGTACATCCATTTCAAACCTAGAGAGACTACAGAGTGACACCGCTCTTCTCACACAGCTATCAACCAGAGTGCAAAAGGTTGAGCTGAAAAAGTGAGACGAATTTGAAAACGACCGTGAACAGTTCAAAAACAGTCCCAGCTGTCACTGCTGATGTTTTGCAGGACCAGGAAATAAAACCTTCTGTAGCTCTTAGTTGCTAAAATCTCTCCTTTAATCGTTCGAATATTCTGCATGTGTTCAACACTCACTTTAATGCCACAGAGGCATAGATTGAGTGGACCATAAGAAACCACCCGCAAAAATGGGTCCTGATTAATTCCACAAGGAAAAACACTGGTTTCAAGGCAGTCGTGGCACAATAATCAGGTAGCACTGCAGCTACAGTACTTGTATTCTTTAATGGTTCACCAGAAAGTCATGGTGACCAAAACCAGAGAGTACCACGATTTATGCACTCTCTAAAAACCAGTGTCATGTTCCGGGTGGATCAGATTTGTTCTTTAGTGCACAATGGCCACCCTGAAGCTCATGCAGAAACTGGTTCCTGTCTAAACTGGTTTTGGTATGCATCGCTACAGGTTTGGCCGACAGAAAGCGGAAAGCCATGAGGTTGAGCCCACCTTTATAGCTAATACTGAACCTCGACACAAGCGCCCTTTAATTGTCAGTTTGTTTTTGAACGTGTCCCCCAATGGTGCCGGCGCACCACTAAACACACTCCTGCAGTTAACTTGGGCTTGAAATGTGTGGGTAGGTCAATGCTGGATGCAATGGCTCCAATAAAATAAATTAAATATCATCAGGGTAGCTTTGGCAGAATGGGGGGGGGGGGAGACACCAATGAGCTCTCAATGAGTATTCTTACAAAACAATCTGTTCAACTTCTTTGCTGTGTCTTCTATGGGCTTTTGACGGCGTGTGCTCAAACGTTCCCCCTTCTGAAAAGCATCTTTACATGATGGTGTTCAGAGGTCAAATGTAGGTCCCGGTTCCTAATCCAAAATCTCCTCAGACAAAGGAATCGTTTCCCCTTATTTTGTCTCTTACATGGCCATTTGACAAACAGGATATCAAATGGCTGCAATTAAAGGATCTTTGTGCCAGATTTGAGATATATCCAGGCTGTAGTATCCCAGTGAACAGCTTCACACATCCATACTTTAAAGCTCCTTTGGTCTGTGGTCAGTAATTTGCTGGGAAACTTGCTGAAAATAAGCAGGCATGTTGGACTGATATGTTTCCAGAACTTTATCCCAACCTTCCTTTGAGAGCATCTTGGCCCCCCCATGATCCTTAACAATGGCCATTACATTTTGGAAACAAAGGGTATGAAGCTAAACGATTTAACAGACTTAAATCTATGACCTTGTATTCAACACAATACTGAAAAACAAGGATCTGCTGACACTGCGCAAAATGCAATGCAATCACACAACACTAATCATTTGGTTGTCAACAAAACTGGTACTGAAAAAGAACGGACTGAATTTTGTTTGCTAGTTTAAAGCTCTAGAAACCTCAGACGTGGCTCATGGCAATAAAATCACCAAGGCCGGAACGTGCTGACGGCCAAAATAAGAGATCTGCGCTTTGATTGCACGACTTACCTATATCACCATTGTAGAGCTGATTCTTTTTCTGTCAATGATGACAAGTAAACCCATCAAAGAGAGAAAGAGAGATAAAAGAGGAGTTAGTGAGACAGAACAGCATGCGAGGTTGGGAACAATGCCCCAACTCTCCTGTGGTCCATCCTCCTCTTCGAACCTCTCCATTATCACAGGACACTGTTCCTGGCCACAATGGAGCGACTCTTCTGGTCAGTCTCAGATTTGTACTGCAAGAACAGCAATCTGGCTCTTCTCTCTTTACAACAGGGTTCATTTTACAGAGAGATGTTAAAAGAAAAGTATGTTTAAAAACATAAGCAGAAAGCTGGCACAGGGATTATGCTTAATTCTGCATATGCACCTGTGCCCATGTGTGCCATACAAATGAGAAAAAATAGATAGGTAAAATATGGGGCCTTGACCCGGAGAAGCATTTGTCCTCGAGTCCTTCATGTGAGCATGCACAGAAGATCCTGGTTGTCGTTCTGTTGATGAGAGCGTCATGTTATGCAATGCATACACAGTGGTGACATTGGGCTCGAAACTAATTACTCTTTTTTTTTTTTTTTTAGCTGATAACTAATAAGCAGCATAATAATGCTGAATTGAAAAATACATTTGACGTGTGCAACAATGCGAACTCCCACTAGCTCAAAGGCTAGTCAGAAGAATGAAGCTGAAGAAAAGAGCTTCATTAAAAAAGAAAGTTGCCGAGAATGTGCAATCTGCAGTGCAGCTATGTGTTGTTTTTAGTCTTTAGTAATTACTTCTGCAGTCAGCTTATGACTACTAGAATTTTTTTTACATGGACATCAATATGAATGAAGGCCATGAACTTTACATGCCAAAATTCATTCATTCATCTTCTACCGCTTTATCCGATCTTCCCTCGGGTCACGGGGAGTCTGTGCCTATCTCAGGCATCTATGGGCATTAAGGCAGGATACACCCTGGATGGAATGCCAACCCATCGCAGAACACACACACACACATTCATACACTAGGGACAATTTTCCAAGGTGCCAATCAACCTACCATGCATGTTTTTGGACTGGGAGGAAACCGGAGAACCCGGAGAAAAACCCCCTGAGGCACGGGGAGAACATGCAAACTCCACACACACATGGCCGAGATGGGAATAGAGCCCAGCCCTGGAGGTGTGAGGCGAACGTGCAACCCACTGAACCACCGTGCCCCACAGGCCAAAATTCTTTTTTTTTTATTATTATTATTATTAAATCAATAACGGGCAACTGCTATAATTTTAATAAGGCAAACATCCAAAACACTTCTGATAGGAAAAATAAAAACAACAATCATCACTTTAGGCCTTTTCACTTGACACGAAGCCAAGGCCAAAGGATGCGAGTGTGTCTCAGTGTTTGCAGAAGAGAAGTGCGTTCTTGTGCAGCTCCTCGACACATGCTTAACGCAGGTAAATACTGTTTAAATGACCACACTTGCGGATGAGTCTCCATGCCAGGGGTTTATTCTGTTTACACTCATGGCTTGCATCTGGAGTCCTTATCCAGTGCAACTTGAAACTTGCTCAAGGGCCCAGCAGTGGCAAGCTTGTCGGTGTTGGCATTTGAACCCAAGCCAGTCAGTTTTACCTCCAGCGCTTCCATTTCCAGGCCAGTAATCCCAAATCAGCGACTATTTGATACAGGCCGGACAGAAAAAAAGGATGTTCTGCTCTGGATAAGGCGAAATGCCATAAATGTAAATGATTTGGAGGTCAGGGTCCCACTGGGGGTAGGTGGGGGGGGGGGACCTCCAGGAGCGATGTACACAGTCTTACCCCAGCTTCCAAACATTGCTGGGATATGCAAAGAAGAATTCACTGCGCTGTAATGTATATCCGACACGTCTTTTTCAATCCCTAAATAGGGAATGTCAAACTTATAAATGGCCTGCAATCGGCCAATAGAGGGCGCCACAGAAATTTAATTGTCGAAAAGGGTTTTCTTCTGGAATCTACAGGCCGTAATGGATCCCGTGGATGTTATCGCGGGTAAGCAGATTCAAGATCAGCAGATCCGTCCGTCTTCTGTTTGATCGGGCTGCGTGCAAAACACGCCTGCGCGTTATCGGTCGAAGCCCCGCCGTATAGCAAAACCTGCAACCCACGACGCCAGAGGAAGCCTGGCGTTTATCCCACGAACAATCGGTAGGCATCACTAGCGATTATAACCGGCGTCCACTCACCTTGACGTTCTTCTTCTTCTGCTGAGGGGGCTGCACTCGCATCATGCCTTCCATCCTGTAAATGCACAAAGACTCAATATGACCTCGACAACAAACTCTCTCACACCTCTAATGGTATCTCTCTCTCTCACACACACACACACACACACACACACACACACACACACACACACACATATATATATATATATATATATATATATATATATATATAAACTGAATGATTAATGGGAAATACAGTGGAAAAACTCCATATTAATATAAACGTGTAAACATAAACAACCTTTGACCGGCAGCTAGCATAACATTAGCCGTGTTAGTATTATGCAATATTATTCACAACAAATACAACCGCATTTGTCTAAATCTTTATACTTAATGTTTTAAATGAACAGCAGCAGTAATACATTCACTAGTAATGTGTATATTAATAGTAATATGTAACAATTACTTCCGCGGCGTCTTCAACACAAGAACAAAATAAACCCGTTTATGGCCTGCGCATGCGCGTCAAACAAAAACAAGGGCTGGAGACGCGCAACAGTTCTTCGTTCATATGGTAAAAATGGCGAAGCGTCTTTACGGCATTACCGCCACCTGTAGGATTGGAGTGTCGGGTGGCGTAAATAAAGAGTTTTTTTTTATTAATCTGTTTTTTATCTTTAATTTTAAATAACTTCTTCCTACTGGAGTATTTAACAGTAACGAATTATACTCAAGTCGCGCTTAAGTACCTTGTTTGCATATCTCTGTACACTGCCATATATTCTGTACATTGTTATAGTATTTAAGATGTATAATCTTGTACAGTCTGCATTGTCGATATATAGATCCGTTTTGCCACGTTGTCTTGTGTGGTTAGTATTGCCTTGTGTAGTCTGTGTTGTGTTGTATAGTCCTGTCTGTAAGTTAAATGTATAGTGTAATACTTTTTCTGTACTTGGGAGTCACAACTAGCTAAAATCAAATTCCTTGTGTGTATAAACTCAACCACACACAACACTAACAACCCAAATGAGGATGGGGTTCTCTGTTGAGTCTGGTTCCTCTCAAGGTTTCTTCCTGTTCTCAGGGAGTTTTTCCTTGCCACCGTCGCTTCGGCTTGCTCAACAAGAAACAAGAAACAATTAGGGCAAAACTGATTTTCACTTTTCACACAAGTATTATGTAAAGCTGCTTTGAGACGATGACAAATTGTTAAAAGCGCTTTATAAATAAAATTGAATTGAATTGAATAAACACACTTGGCCAATAAACCTGATTCTGATCTTGATATGTGCTTCACTGAAGTATTTCAATTTAGGGAGGCTTTACTACAATTCAAAGTCAGACGTATATATTATGCTTACATGCTGGACGGTCGTCAAAAACATTTCACTGCATGTTGTACTGTGCATGTATGTGACAAAATCTAAATTTGATGAAAGAACACACAGCCTTCACTTTCACAAAAGAGTGGTAAAATTTGAAGCATTGAATATATCCTTTTTTTTAAATCAAGGTAACTGGGCCTCATATCATATTAGTACAAATTAATTTCAAATTTTGTTGCCTAATGAATGTATCCAGGCTGAACATCCACCATATAGAAGATAAGCAGAGAAAAGATGAATCTTTGCTCTCGGTCTTGTTTACATCAGACTCGCTTAGTCTCGTTCACATTAGCCAGACTGCCTTCTGCCTTGCTCATTGTTAGCTTCGTAAATATGGCCTATGTGATTGCCCGGAAGGTTGAAAAAGCGGTGCAGTGTCAAATTCGATTGATTGGCTGAAAATGGTGCAGAATGATAAAAAAATATATATAATAATAATAGTTTGTCACCAAATGGATTAAAACTAAAGTAAACAAGTAACTGGATAGAAAATGAAAGTAGTAGGAAGTAGACATTTGTAGAAAAATTGTAATGAGTTGAAGTTAAAAGTGGTCAGAATTGTTTTTATATATCTATCTCTTTCTCTCTCTCTCTCTCTCTCTCTCTCTCTCTCTCTCTCATATATATATATATACTTGCTATAAGAATATTTGAACAGTAGTACAGAACTAGTAGGCCTGTTGGCTCTGTACTCACCCTGTCCTCTGCACAAGACACCCGTCACAAATGAACACTTGACAAGGCACACCTGTGAAGAGAACATCATTATAAGCGTGTGTATTTGAAAAGAGAATTTCAATATACATTACATTCTTTGGACAATCTAAAATATTCTATGGTTGATCTTTAATAGTTTGCATGTATTTAGTAGTAATATGCATTGTAAAATAAATAAATAAATAAAATAAGAAGAAGAAAAGAAACAAAGAAAAACTGCTTAAGGAAAATGTGTCCAAAGATTTAGGTTTTAAGAAAAAAAACAAACAAACATTTATTTATTTGTTTGTTTACAGTCAGGCACGTGACAGCATTATCGTGGAGGGGCTTTTAAAAAATATTTAAAAACTCATTCTTAAAAAAATATATATTATACAGAAAAGAGTGCGCATTTTACTTCTTCGAACAATTGAGACAAACTATTACAATGAGCGTTTACGTTATAACAGTTTAATCTACAGCTACATTTAATCTACATAAACATTGCACAATGGAAATAAAGTTGTGTCTAATCTAAAGAAAAATACTCATACATACAGTTTTACCTTTATTTTAGGTCAAATTACTCGCCATCAATTATCAAATAAATAAAAGCATTTTTCTTGTATGACTCTGGATAGATAATTAATAGACGTAATTATAATCAGGCACACGTGCGTACTCCTGTATACTCAAAGGACCCCAAATGCAGTGGGCCGACTGGACAACACAGTGATCAAATTCGATTAATTTTTCCATTAAAAATCGCATTGGATTATATCTGAAATATAATAAAACATGTAAGTATTATGATTATTTTGGCTGTATAAGCGGTAAAGAGGGGAACCAGACGTGCTGCGGTTTGGATAAATATGGCAGGAACTCGCATGGTGCTGAATTAGTGCATCTCTGAGCCACATGTAAATAAATATATTATAAAGCAGCCCGGATTTCAAATAAAACAGAATTTAAGTCTTTTTTATATTTATATATACAATACAGGAAGACTAAGTGTATATTCCTTCATCTTTTAGAATTCGTTTATTTGTTTTTTTTCTTACTCTCAGTTTATGGGGAATGTTGCCATATTGGGCGGAAATCCTTCAGATGTGTGACTGGGAAACTGGAGTGTGAATGATTAATTGGGTGGATTTGCAGTGAAGATAATTTAATTAAGGGGACATGTGTGTAGTATATTATATTCTATTATATATATATTATATATATATATATATATATGTATATGTATAATGTGTGTGTTTGTTACATTTGTTTGCCGCAAATGTGTGACGCACAGACGCCGTTTATATATACACATCTATCCATCCGTCCCATCTTCTAACCTTCTTCTACCTTATATCCGACCGTCTCTCTCACGGTCTCTCTCTCTCTCTTCTCTCTCTCTCTCTCTCTCTCTCTCTCTCTCTCTCTCTCTCTCTATCTCTCTCTCGCTCTCTCTCTCTCTAGATATATATATATTATATATCTATATAAGATATAAAATCCTTCCTCTCTTTAACGTTTTCTATTTCTGTCTGTCTGTCTCTCTCTCATTCTACTTTTTCTTTCTCTCCCTGTTTTTTTTCTCCTTTTTTTCTCTTCTTTTCCCTTTCTGTTCCTCTTTTCCTGGATCCCTCATGTCTTTCAACCTTTTTTCTGCCCCTCTCGCCCTCTCTCTCTCTCTCTCTCTCTCCTCTCTATATATCTATATCTATCATATATATATTATATATATATATATATATATATATATATATATATATATATATATATATAACATACACACAGTGTGTGAAAAACTATTCTTTTGCATGTTTGTCACACAAAATGTTTCTGATCATCAAACACATTTTAATATTAGTCAAAGATAACACAAGTAAACACAAAATGCAGTTTTTAAATGAATGTTTTTATTATTTAGTGAGAAAAAAAATCCAAACCCACATAGCCCTGTGTGAAAAAGTAATTGCCCCTGCACCTAATAACTGGTTGGGCCACCCTTAGCAGCAATAACTGCAATCAAACGTTTGCGATAACTTGCAACAAGTCTTTTACAGCGCTCTGGAGGAATTTTGGCCCACTCATCTTTGCAGAATTGTTGTAATTCAGCTTTATTTGAGGGTTTTCTAGCATGAACCGCCTTCTTAAGGTCATGCCACAGCATCTCAATGGGATTCAGGTCAGGACTTTGACTAGGCCACTCCAAAGTCTTCATTTTGTTTTTTTTCAGCCATTCAGAGGTGGATTTGCTGGTGTGTTTTGGGTCATTGTCCTGCTGCAGCACCCAAGATCGCTTTAGCTTGAGTTGACGAACAGATGGCCGGACATTCTCCTTCAGGATTTTTTGGTAGACATTAGAATTCATGCTTCCATCTATCACAGCAAGCCTTCCAGGTCCTGAAGCAGCAAAACAACCCCAGACCATCACACTACCACCACCATATTTTACTGTTGGTATGATGTTCTTTTTATGAAATGCTGTGTTACTTTTACGCCAGATGTAACGGGACACGCACCTTCCAAAAAGTTCAACTTTTGTCTCGTCAGTCCACAAGATATTTTCCCAAAAGTCTTGGCAGTCATTGAGATGTTTTTTAGCAAAATTAAGACGAGCCTTAATGTTCTTTTTGCTTAATAGTGGTTTGCGTCTTGGAACTCAGCCATGCAGGCCGTTTTTGCCCAGTCTCTTTCTTATGGTGGAGTTAACTGAGGTAAGTGAGGGCTTTTGTGACCTCTCGGATGAGTTGTCTCTGCGCTCTTGGGGTAATTTTGGGCGGCCGGCCACTCCTGGGAAGGTTCACCACTGTTCCATGTTTTTTGCCATTTGTGGATAATGGCTCTCACTGTGGTTCGCTGGAGTCCCAAAGCTTTAGAAATGGCTTTATAACCTTTACCAGACTGATGGATCTCAATTACTTTTGTTCTCATTTCTTCCTGAATTTCTTTGGATCTTGGCATGATGTCTAGCTTTTGAGGTGCTTTTGGTCTACTTCTCTGTGTCAGGTAGCTTCTGTTTAAGTGATTTCTTGATCTTGGTGTGGCAGTAATCAGGCCTGGGGGTGGCTACAGAAAAACTCAGGTGTGATAAACCACAGTTAAGTTATTTTTTAACAAGGGGGGCAATCACTTTTTCACACAGGGCTATGTGGGTTTGGATTTTTTTCTCACTAAATAATAAAAACATTCATTTCAAAAACTGCATTTTATGTTTACTTGTGTTATCTTTGACTAATATTAAAATGTGTTCGATGATCAGAAACATTTTGTGTGACAAACATGCAAAAGGAAGGGGGCAAATAGTTTTCCACACCACTGTATAGACATAGATAGATAGATAGATAGATAGATAGATAGATAGATAGATAGATAGATAGATAGATAGATATATAGATAGATAGATAGATAGATAGATAGATAGATAGATAGATAGATAGATAGATAGATAGATAGATAGATAGATAGATAGATAGATAGATAGATAGATAGATAGATAGATAGATAGATAGATAGATATATAGATAGATAGATATAGATAGATAGATAGATAGATAGATAGATAGATAGATATAGATAGATAGATAAGATATCGATAGATAGATCCAGGAATCGTATATTTAAAAAAAAAAAAAAAAACCTTATCAACCCTACCTAAACGAATTTACTGAATTTTACTTCTGTAAATGTGTGTGTATGTATGTATATATATATATATATATATAAATTATAGGTATATGTGTGATATACATATCATTTTCTCTTTCCTTCCTCTACTCTCCTTATAATATAAACATAAGGAGAGTAACATAAGAATATCAACAGAATTCAGTGGTTGCCCTCACCTCCATAGATCATTACATTGCTTTCATACCTGTCTTCTGTCATGTCTTTGTTAGTAAAAAAAAAAAAAAAAAAAAAGCACAAAACAGTGTGTCATGTTGTTATAAACCAGCGTCAGACTTTCCCCATTTTGGAAAACTTCCTTTCGAATCATGTATGATCTGTAATGAATCGAAGGATTATTGCTATCTAAGATATTCCATGTCTCATCTTATTATCCGACAGAACAGTCCTATGGTGTTTTATAAAACGGAGCGTTCCGGATTATGGATCACGGTGTTGTTTTTGTTCCGACAGGAAAATGTCAAAGAAGAAGAAACGGCAGGACGATTTCCATAAAGTCAAGCTGAAAGTCGGCAAGAAGAAACCCAAGGCGGAAAATGCCACCGATGTCAACTTCAAATCGAGGAGCATCAGTTTACCGGAGCAGCTGAAGCGAGATGACAGTGGACCGACTACACACCGACAGCTAAGCATTAAGGTTAATACCGTCCCGTGGAGCGTTAGCGTCTTACAGAACTTCGTGCATGTGTATCATTTACATGCCTGAACAGCTATGGGCTTAGGGCCTTAATCGTGGGCCCAGGAATGGCAATTTGGTGTCACTCAAATAAATATGGATTTCATTTTTGAGTTCCTCTGAAGATTTACTTATACCATCTTATACCATTCCTCACTATAGTCACCCCAGGCTTGCTCATCAGGGATAAATTTAAACACAAGTGATTTCTACATCCTGTAAAAGCTGCTTTATATGTAAAAAGCACTTACATTAGCTTAGATGAACCAAACTAATGGCCATTTGAATTTCTTTGTGTGAGCGTAGGGTTGGACAGGACTCCATCAACATAATCCATTTGACACACAAATCTTTATAGAGCTTGTGTTCGCTCAACACATGTCCAGAAATCTCATTCTCTTGTTCTTATGTGTTTATGTCCCAGGATTTACTGTCCCAGCTGCACCACTACAGCAGCACGGTGAAGCAGGGCGCTCTCGTAGGCCTTCGCGAGCTGCTATCCAATCACCCGTCCCTTCTGGAGCAACACGCCTCAGTCGTGCTGTCTGAAGTCGCCGCTCTCTTCACCGACAAAGACGGCGCCGTACGTGCAGCCGGGTCTCGTCTCCTGCGCTTGGTGGCGCAGTGCATGCCGGCCGAGCGCGTCGCCCCGTTCTTCCCCCTGCTCGGCGCTCACTTGTCCTGTGCCATGACCCACGTGTCGCCCGGCATTCAGGAGGACGCGCTGCGGGTGCTGGACGTGCTGCTGGAACACTATCCCGCTCTGCTAGCACAGAGACACACCGTGCTGCTCTCCAACTTCCTGGAGCTCATCTCGCAGAGGCGGGTGAGCGGCGACGTGAGCAGGGGCGGAGCCGCGGGCAACAGGGCGGAGAAAGGAAGCTACGCACTTTCTATAAGCACTAGCCGGTCCGTTACAGCACAGCAATGGAGACTCACCGTCCTGCTCAGGTATTCGCATCGATGCGCCGCTTTCTTTATAATTCACTGGGATTCATACGTCATTTGTCGATGATTCTGTGTTTTTGTATGACAAAGTCTGTAGACACTTGATTGACATTTCCATTCAACATTTAGTCCCCATTTACCATTATTATAACCTCCTTTGGAGTGGGCTTGTGGAGATTTGTGCTCATTCAGCCATAAGGGTGTTAGTAATGTCAGGTACTGATGGTGATCAATACTGATTCCCCCGTGTGTATATGTATGTATGTATGTATGTGTGTGTATATATATATATATATATATATATATATATATATATATATATATATATATATATATATATATATATATATATATATATATATATATATATATATATATATATATATATATATATATATACACATATATATGGGGGCACGCTAGATTGATTGGCACCTTGGAAAATTTGTCCCTAGTGTGTGAGTGTGTCCTGCAATGGGTTGGCATTCCATCCAGGGTGCATCCTGCCTTAATGCCCATAGACGCCCGAGAGATAGGCACAGACTCCCCATGACCCGAGGGAAGAACGAACGGGTAAAGCGGTAGAAGATGAATGAAAATGTGTGTGTGTGTGTGTGTGTGTGTGTGTGTGTGTGTGTGTGTGTGTGTGTGTGTGTATAATGTGTATATATATTATATATATATATATATATATATATATATATATATATATATATATATATATATATATATATATAATGTTAATTTTTGTGTGTGTGTATAATGTTTCTAATACTCTAACTGACTGATGAACAGATGTTATATCAATTTCTCTCCCTTTAATAAAATTAATTATTTAATATTTTTTAGCCCTAGAAATTATCCTTTTAATATGAATTTCTTGTTAATTTCAATGTTACTTTTTTAGTTTTTTCAAATGAGACGTGGCTCCTTTAAGAATTCTGTTCCGGTTGCTTTCCATATAAACTGGTTATACTGAAGCACATTACATGCGCAGAATGCACTTCCGTAATACGGATTTTTGAATGCAATGCAGTTCCGTAAGTTTATCATATTTGCACAGCTGCATTATAACATCACACTCCTTACCTAATAACGACGTGAAAAGGGGCTGCTGACTCGACTAAAATGGAGCTTTTTCATTTTGTCTCGCGTTTAGGTTGGGCCGCTTTCTTCAGGCAGTGGTGGAGGAAAGGCCTACAGAGGACGGCGCAGTTAACGGGAGTGGTTTCGGGATGTGGTGTGGAGAGAAAGGAACGGTCACGCCTGTAGAAGTCAACTGGGAGGAACAGATATTCAGCAAAGAGAGCATTCAAGTGTTTGAGAATTCCGGTGCAAAGCCAACTCCACGCTCGACCTATCGCCTGAGGTAATGATGTTGCTAGTGTAATGTTGTGCACTATTTTATTGTACACCATGTTGACTAACTTTGTGCACGCTCGTTTATTTATTTTTTAGAATAACATCCATTTTACACTTATTTCCAATTTTCTCTTTTTGAAAAGTTTTCTGGGTTCCATTAGATTTTGGAGATTTGTGCTCATTCAGCCCCAAAGACATTAGTCAAGTTATATAACAGTTTTGGGTCTCCTACATGACATAATTCCATCACGTTGCAAGGTGTTGTGTGCCTTTAATTTTATTGTAACAGTTCCTATAGTGTCTGTATATAAATAGTAGATCCTTTTCATCATCGAGAACTGAAAGTTCTCCAAAAGAAGATATTGTAAATTCAGTGTTTGATGTTCATCTGTGTTTGACTCATTCTCCCTGTTAGGCTGGATTTAGAGCCTGGAGCTGGAGTGAGTGAGGACCTGTGTACAGCAGACAAAGTGCAGGGTTTCGCAGGTACTCTTGTGCCTCTCCTGCTGGAGGTGTGGGTGGAGGCTGTGGGTGGAGGACGAGCTCAGACGGACAGCGGGCACCTTCTCTCGGAGGAAGCCATGGCGCTTATGTTCCAGATCCTTACGATACTGCAGCTACTGAGACGTCTCGCTCCGAAGAAAGACCAACAGGACATGCTGGTGTGTACACACACACACACACACACACACACACACACAGATTAGAACATGGATGAAGCTGCTAGGGATGGTTTAATACCATGATTTTAGCTTCATTAAATGGATATGGTATATCGATATGAAATAAATACTCTAATACTGTATACACTTTGGGAAACACTGCCTCCTACAGGCGAATTTAGGAAGAACAGTGTTTGAAATGCAGAGTTCAACAGTTTAAATGATGTAAATATTTGCTGGTATTTTACCCCACTACTGGTCTTCAGCACATCCCTAGCAGCCGCATATGAACACATTAAGTAAAGGATAAGCCACATAAAGAAAACGTGGTAAAGTGGGGTGACCTTTTTTTGTCAAACTAATTTGACACTAATTTTTAGATTTTTATTTGTTTTTGCTTTTTGATGCAATATAACACTTAAAATGGAAATAATTTGGTTCCTTTACACAAATTGCATGCAAGAATATCTGATCAAACTAAACCCATTTAAGAGACCTGTCTTGTTTAATATCTCTCTTTAATAAAGGAAATGTACATTTTACTTGATTAATCTATTATAGATTCTACATTATACCACACATTCTATTTAAATGAATGGAGCCATGATTCTTCTCATTTGTCATATTATAATGTGTAATAAAAGAAACAGTTTAATTAATGACTATAATCTGCTTTTAAAAAATAGTTTTTGTTTAAGGTTCTATTTTGGTGAAATTCTGTTTTCAATATACCCATTCTGAGACCTGGCATGAAGCAGGTTTCTTGTTTTTATTTTTTTTTTTCCCCCAAAAGGCTTCCATATTTTAGGTATATTGTTTTATAGAACACACATTTGGTACAAGTCAGCAGTTTTTATGTAGTTTTTTAAAAGGTATATTTAGTGTTTAAAGGGGTAGATAGAAAAACGTATAAGCTAAATCAGTAGAATCGGTTTAATTATATGTAGGTGTTGAATTTTCGACTTGTCTTGTTTTGCATTTAGGATTCCTGGTTTCGAAATTCTTACCTGAACGATTTCAAGCAGCACTTCATGAAGAATTTCCCATACGGACAGCTCGAGGCTGTTAAACACAAGAAGAAAATGGATGGGAAAAGGTTTGTGTGAGACTGAGAAAAGAAATGTTTTGCAATTCCGTTTATTGAAACCTAGAAATCCAGAGAGTGATTTTTACATAACGCGATGGTTTTGTACCACTGCTTTATACCTTGGTTTTTGTTATCTAGTGTCAGTGGGCCCACTTTGCTCTCACAGTTGAATGTTTGTTTATTTATTAACGCTACTAATTCAGTGAAAGCATCCGTGTAAGTGACTTTAGACTGACAGAATTAAAATCTTCCTGTAGGAACAGACAGCAGGCGATGGGTGGCGTTAATGCTGCAGGAAGTGTGGAACCGCTGGCTCTGAATGTCATGCTCTGCCAAGTAATGGTGTCTCTCAGCCTGAGGGGGAGGGACCACGTCGCCGGCCAGGATGCCGACTGGCTTGGGCCAATCCGAGCCTTTGTTACAGACACCCTCTCGGGTGGTGGGAAGCTGAGCTCGAAACACCTTGCTGCGCTGCTGGAGGTGGTCTGGAGGATGATTGTTACCCAGAGGAGCCGAGGTGAGTTTTTTTTCTGTCGACTGTTGACTGGCATGTTAGGAAGCAGTGTAATGAGACACTAATTTTGAAATAAAGAAGCTATTTCATTGGTTACTGACATTTTTATAAGGATT
>JACRUU010000018.1:2883872-2888872 GCA_030449085.1 Kryptopterus vitreolus
TTAGAAATTTCTGCTTTTAAGGAGAATGAAATGCAAAACAAAAAAAAAGAAGAAAAAAAAAAAGAGATTTTGAGTTTTGGTGCTACAAATTCCTTTTTCCTGCCGTATGGATAGAGTAGTGCACCGCGCAGAGACGAAAACAAACTTGTAGTGTTTCACTTACGTTTGTAAGGATTTGATCACACACACACACACACACACACACACACACTCACAAGGCATGCGTTGGACATGTGCAGAACCAAAAACGCTATTTTAAATGGTAAATAATCAAAGGCACACGACCATCTCTGAATCTCTGTGAGAGTGCAAGTGAGGTGTGTGTGTGTGTGTGTGTGTGTGTGTGTGTGTGTGAGTGTGTGTGTTTGTGTGAAGTCCTCTGTAGTTTCATGTTTCCAGAACACAGCGCTGCCATTGTGTATGGTAACTCCCGTGACATCAGCAGAGTGCGTCAGCAGCTAATAATGTCTGTCTATCTGTGATCACTTACAGGGGAAGAACACAGTCGCCCCACTTCACACACACACACACACACACACACACACACACACACACACACACACACACACACACTTTGACATCTAGTGTAACAGTTTGTGTACTTCATCAGGTGGGGGAGCTCTTTCTCTTTTCTTCTTTATGCACTTCACTTCAACATTGTGTGTGTGTGTGTGTGTGTGTGTGTGTGTGTGTAGATCCTCAGGAGGGCTGTGTTGTGTTGTTGCCGATGGAACAGCAACAGCACTTGGTTCAGATCCTGTTCTACCTGCCAGCGTTTCCTGCTGATGTTCTGGCCTCCCTCAGTCAAGTGTGTAACACAGGCAGGGTTTCTGCGAGTCTTGCTGCCACACTCATCCGCACCGTACACTTCAGGTACAAAACACACACACATACACTCTCACACTCCAGCAGAAACCCTCTAGTCGAAACAGAATTTTAAATATCAAAAATTGATATCAAAAACATTCATGCTGCACAAATCATTTTGTTTTTTTGTTTATTTTGTCCCATTAGTTAACACTTTTCTACATTAGACATTTGACACAAAGCATGAACCCATTCGCTTTGAACGTTTCAGATGTTGTCAGGTCCTGTATTTTAGAAAATTTGACCGCCACGGTCACAGCAGCAGTACGATTAATAAAAACAACATTTTAATTAGCAGTTATGAAACTGTGGTTGAATAGCATTTAAAATGTCTCAAACCTCTTCAATACAGAGTTTGGAGGAAGGGTTTTCACAAACATATATCGGTATGAGAAAATGGACATTTCTGTCTTCTGGTGCTTCCTTAATTTTCTTTTTTCTTTTTTTTTTTAGTGTGCAGCTAGCTAAATTTCCTCACATGTGCTCTCTGCCATGTCGCATTATTAAAATAAAAAAATAAGCAAATTATATATACGCACACACACACACACACACAGATAGTTTCAGACCTACAGTGGAGATACGTTGCCATGACCCCATCATAATCTGAAGATATCGTAAGTCAAGACGTGGCCTTGCCTGCGCAGGGGGTGTTTAAGAATGGTGTTGGTGTGGGGTAGTATACTGTCATTAGTTCATAATTCATCAAAGTATAGTACATAGGTCTTCCTAAAACACTCCGATTTACACAGGACTTAAGTTTGTTACTCTTACTCTTTTAGCACCTTATATTTAGGATACGTGGATACTGCTGGAGTCCATTGGGATGAAAAAAGTCCGTCCATCCATCCATTCATCCGTTTGTCCATCCATCCCCCTATTCATCCATCCATCCCCCTATCTCTCTCCCTATCTTTCTCCCTAAATATAAACAGAACAATTGAAAGTACTGTACTATATAAAGTATATATGCGTGTGTAGGAGCTCTGTTATGCAAGTGTAGGACGGAGCATGCTGCTCAAAAATAATTTTGCCGTATCGCTGCCATCAACGGAAAAATCGCAAGTCGGACCAACTCGGGATGAGTTATTATCGAGTATATACACACACACACACACACACACACACACACACACACACACACACACACATATATAGGTGTGTGTGTATGGGCTGTCTGTGCACAAACAGGTTTGGTTCTTCTAGTTAAGGTAAAGGGAGGATTTACTTCTACAAAGACATTCTACACAAGTGTGTGTGCCTCCAACTTTGTGGTGACAGTTTTGGGGAGAATCACACATTGCTGAAGAAGTCTGCTGTCGTTCTATATATTGAACGGTGGTCAATATATTGAATAAATAGTCGATCAAGTTTGCTGAGAAAATCTGCTAGTGGTAAAAGCACAAGGGTGACTTCAGCTCTGAGTAAACCTTTCCATTACATTGACTGCAAATGAGTCAGATGACAGTTTGAGCCCCCCCCCCCTCTTGTATTCAAGTTAATGGCCACATTTTTGCTTCATACAGTGACAAAGCTGATTTGCATTGGCTAATAGTTGAGCACTATTAATTCTTTTATTAGTATGATTTTTTCCGGCAGCACTTAACACAGACGTCGTGGTTTTTCATTATTTATTCAGCAAATGCATTTTCAACCTTTTTTGTTGTTGTTTTTTAATGAATATTTCCTGTAGCCTTTTTCAGTGTATGCATTAGAAAAAGCATTTTATATCGTTTTGTTCTGCCCTGACTTATTCATTTGCATTCGTGATCAATTAAGAGTGAGGCATTTTATCATTCCACGTCAGCAAATCTCCAAGCAAATAATTTTGGTGAAAGATGATCACTTTTATTCAAGCAGTCAAGTGATGCCGTAAAGATTTTGCATGGGATCAAATTAAATGTGAGTTATAAACTTGCATCTGTTAAAAAAAAAGTTACCACAGAAAAAATAGATACGTCTTCACTTTTTTTTAAAGGATAATGGCTTGTAAATTTTAAGACAGTATCCTTTAAATCAGTAAAAAAAAAAAAATATATATATATATATATATATATATATATAATGTATCAGTATATAAAATGAAGTAATGTATACAATGATTATTGTGTTTGCAGAAGTAGTATTTGCAGTTATTTTTGTGGTTTTATTGTGTCTTCATGGTTACGAAGAAATTTCCTTCTTCCTGGTGCTACTAAACATTGTGTTGCATTGTTGAAAGGAAAGGTGGCTCTGTACTAAAAAAAAAAAAAAAACACAAACTGCATGAAAAGTGGTTGCTGTCATTGTTCGTGCTTTTGGCTTGATCCATATTTGCACCCCCCCCCCCCCCCCTCCCGTATTAAGATGTAATTTAAAAAATGCAGTAAAAAAAAAATGTTGAACTAGCAAACAACGTATTGTAATTGCTACATTATAGGGTTGCTTTTAGGGGTTTATGGCGTGTCTCGGTTGTTATTTTTTGTTAGTGGTTTTGTGTGTGTGTTTTTTTTTTTTAATGTAGGAAAAGACACAATAGCAAAGAACAGTTTTATCAATTTCTTTTACCATGAAAATGGTTAAATGAGCAGCTAAGAACATAAATTACAGGGTGGTATGTAGATGAGTTAGTTTTACTGCTCTGACTCCTATAACGGTGTCTTCTCAGTGTTTTTATTACATTTTATCACAGAAATGACCATTAAAAAAAAAAACATTTTTAATTGACTACGAAATGACGTTATACTTTTTAACAGTATATTGTTTCTGTAAACATTTGTTATACAAATTCCTGATTATTTGGAAATAACACATATTGTCACGTTAGTTAGTTAGGTAGAAACTAGTCTCAAATTTCGGTCATCTTGTAAGGATTACATGGTGCGCAGTGACCCCAGAGGATTTCCCCCTAAATTTTAACCAAATAAAACTTACACCATGATACATTTGTTTGTTTGGGACTTCCTGTATACTTGCTTATAGAAGCAAAGCATGAAGCCAAGCCTGTTGTGATTAGTCTGTTAGTACGAATTACAGTTTGAGGTGCAAGACTTTTTGGGCCAATCGTGGCTTTCCACCTTGTCTTTAAAATAAAATCATTCTAAAAATAAACATTTCAGGCTGTTCGAGATATTGAATCATTTCAAAAGGGTGTTCATTTGAAACCACAAATGCTCATTGAAATTCTCCCTGATGTACCTTGGAATATTCTTTTTTTTTTTTTTCTTTCACTAGTCCTAATATAATTCCCTGTCTCACAACTACAAACGTGACCAACAGGCTTTCTGTTATTGGTGCAAATCGCTGTCTGCTTGCTCAACAGCGGTACAGGGGATTTTATTTTTCAGCTGTGGGAAAGTGCATGTTTGAATAAGTGCACTGGGTTTGGAGACAAAAATTAAATTGTATGGGTTTTCATTTATAAAGGTTATATAGGTCTTAAAGTCATACATTTGACTTGGTGAGACCTGCAGGAAAACTGCAATCAGAAGAATGAATTCAGAAGCTGGAGTAAATCCTGTAGCGACTCGACAGGTGTGAAAGCTTGAATATCGGCTGTTTGTTGCAGCTAAGCGGAGACCGCAGCCGCGGAGTTTACCGCTCGTAATCGAATCATCCAATTGGAGCAGCCAGAGCACGATTAAAGGTAGTTTGATTTTTCCTCTTAAACTCTAATTGGCTTGGGAAAATCATTGGCCACCAGTCATTGGCTAAAACGGAGGTCATCCAGAATACAGGTACCACACATTCACTCTTAGGGTAGATTTTATTAATTGATTTTTTATTTAGTAGATTGTATTATAAGTCTGGTTGTGTAAAACATACACATTTGCGTGTACGTGTCCTTGGAAGTTTCCGCGCTCCCTTGGGAATTTGAAGTGTGTGTGTGTATGGGTGGTGTTTTTTGACTGTTGAATTGTGGAGCCTGAATGATTGACAGGGTATTCTAAAGTCAGCCACATGCTGTGAGCATCAGGACATGTGTTTGAGAGAGAACGAGAGAGAGAGGGGCGGGGGGCGGCTAAGAAAAAGAGAGAGAGAGAGAGAGAGAGAGAGAGAGAGAGAGACGCATGCTGTGGCCCCATTGTGGTTTTTAGACACTAGCCTAAAGCCACTCTTTTATTTGTGTTTTTTCTTACAATTCTAATGGGACC
>JACRUU010000018.1:2893872-2923872 GCA_030449085.1 Kryptopterus vitreolus
TGAACCCGGATCCTGGCGGTGTGAGGCGAACGTCACCGTGCTCCACGAATGAATCAATGAATGAATAATTAAATATTGTTGCACCGAATAATACAAAAATAAACCAGCCATTAAGGTTGCACGAGCTGGTGCTGGTCCCAAGCCTGGATAATGGAGAGGGTTGCGTTTAGGAAGGGCATCATAAACATGCTTAAAACATGCACCAAACCAAATATGAGAAGCACAACCCTAAAAATTATAGAGCAGGTCAAATGGAGTTGCATTGTATGTTTGTGGATCTAGAGCACATGTCAAACTCTAGGCTTAAACGATGTATGGTTGTCTTAAGATAAGGCTATACTGATTTAAAACGTGCCTTTTCAATAAACTACATGCACGTAGTTTGCACGTGCCTATGTGACCTGCGAAGTATCAGCCTCCCACCACTAGATTGCAGTGTATCCCACATCACCTTGTACTGAGAGCGATTTTTCCAACAAACGGAATTTAGAAATGTCTATAAATAATCCCAAAATATCCAGGAAGCGAAAAATTGAATTGTATTTGAGGGTATTGCAGGACATGCACTCTGTGAGGACGGTGTGACAGCATTAAAGTGTGCAGTAGGAAGGATAGACTAGTTCAGAATGGAGCTGGGATTGCATCAGGGATCAACTCTGAACCCGTTCCTGTTTGCAGTGGCGATGAACCGTTTAACATACGAGGTCAGACAGGAGTCTTTGTAGACTATGAAGTTTCCGATTTTGTTTACGAGTTTACCACGGAGTACAAGTGTGTGAATGAGAGGGAAGGCAGTGGAGTGGATGCAGAGGAATGAAAGAACAGAATAATACAAACAATAATAAATAAAAAGTGGGTAGAAGTTTGTTTCTATTCTGGCGGATAATACTGATGTAATGGACATTGGGAACTTGAAGTGACCCTATTATAAATTTTGCATTCCCACAGTCCGTTAAGGGGGACACATCCGTTGCTTCTTAGATAGGTAATATCCAAATAATGCTTGAGTGACGTTAGCAGGCCAAGAGGTTGTGCTAAATGAAATAAATATTGATTGATGAATCATAAGCAATAAGTAGAATGTAGCACTCTCCGTGCAGCCGGCTCTCTTCGAAACGTGTGGGGAAAATAAATGGAAGATAGTTCCGGTGATTCTCCACTAGAGGCCGCTGTCGTGACGTCAGCGGACCGTGAGCCGGAAAAACTATCAATTTTGTATTTAACCCTGTGCTGAATAAAGGCATTTTGGCTCCATGCACATTCCTTCTCTTAAGCTTGATCCAGGCTGGTTCTACTCGTCGGGGGTTTTTGTGAACTTTATCCGCTTAATTCCCCCCACCATCATTGCTAAAAGTACATTATTAGAACCTCTCAATTCCCCCGAATGTCACACTTGCTATATTTAAATGACAATTGGCGTTGGTCTGATGCCGCTCGCTTCTTTCTGCTTCTAAGGTTTCTCGTCGGAGAGGCTGAGGACCCTGCAGCAGGCAGACGATGAAGGATTGCTCCTCTCGTCAGCCCTCTCACCCCTCAGCGTGTTCACCACTCCACTCGAGCAGTTCACGCACCACTGGGACGTAGTCGAGGTGAGATTTCTCTCTCGCTTGTTTTTAATCCGCGCCAGCTCGGCATGCCTGAACGGCCATGATGACTGACACACACACACACACACTCACACACACACGCACTTTATATCCTGACCCCAGAGTCTATACGAGGCACCTCCTTCTTTCAAGCCTTGTCAATCAATCTCTTATTTCAGCCGTTATCAAATAAAAGGAACATCCACAGTTCGTATTCCACACACACACACACACACACACACACACACGTGAGCAGTGTAGTTCCCCCTGGAGAGCAGACGTGTGTGTAGAGGGGGAGGTTTATCACGGCGCACCGGCTCCATATTTCAATAAGGGCTGGTTATCGGAGCGCCGCTGGCTAAAACGAAATGCTAATGCCAGCCAGCGGACACCATCAGCGGCTGACATTTTACACGGAAATTAAAACCTGACAAAAAGCATGCCCTCAGGCTGGGTTCTCTCTCTCTCTCTCTCTCTCTCTCTCTCCCTCTCCCGAACAGCTAACAGCACTTTCTACATCTCTCACTCACTCCAACACTGCCACCCCCAAACACACACACACACACACACACACACACTTGTACACTCGATAATTCCTCACTACAATTCCGGACAAGCTTTCATTTCACCGCCCGAGTCAATCAGCGGATTCAGTGCCTCGGCTCTAACGGCTCGCATCACCACGGATACCGTAATGAGAGGTGATGCCAACAGGTGAGGCTGGCTGAGAAATAATAAGGCGTAATGAGGGAAAGAGCCGCAATATACGCACAAATGACACTTTTATTGTCCATGTCGGATTTAATTAAAATACACAGACCTCATACGGTTTGGGGGGGGGAAAACGCACGTCAACATATTTGTGTATGGATTCAACAATCTCCCCCAAATATTCTCATGATCAGAAATGTTGGGATTACCTGCATGCTTTATATGTAGAACAGACCTGGGCATTTTTATTTATTTATTTATTTATTTTACGTTTTTGACATCCGTTGACGCTCCCTGTCCGGCCCGGCGTGCGGTCACTCACAGATAAGAAATGGAAAAAAATAATAGTGATGCTGGTTTATATCATGCGCGCTGGGCTGCTTTTATTTTGAAGGTATTTTATTTCTGTACAGACACATGCGCAGGTGACACGGGCGCGCGTATTTCCATACCCTTAAAATGCGGAAAAACGAAAGTTTGTGATGCAAGGAGTACAATTTAAAGCATTTTGCATTGTTAATTAATTGTTTATACTTGCAAAACAACAACTTGGCATTTAAAAATAAAATGAGCATACTTTTGACTCAGTCCACAACTTTATATCTTTTATTCTAAGAGAATATCCGTATTCTTTTGGTTATGGGTAGCATAAAATTAATATCGAACATGGTTAAACCTAATCTCGGGCTATTGTTGGTTCGGCCCTCAAATACAGCTCAGGTTTCTCATGTGGCCCTTTGGAAAAAGTAATTGACCTTCCCCCCCCCTCCCCTCCCCGAAGTAGGTGGTTCTTCGTATGAATGTTATTGAACTAAGGCAGTATTGATATCGCGAACAAATATGGCACAATAGACTTGGTCCATGTACCTTGTACCATGTACCAAGAGAGAATCAATGTGCATCACCGTGGAAGTGTACCGTGGAAGCTCGGGTTTTTGAGTGCATCAGTTTATGAGTTAGTAAAAATGTGTGTCGACTTTTTTTTTTTTTTTTTTTTTTTTTTTTTTTTTTTTTAAAGTCGGGTTACCAGTGGCCGAATTTCAGTCACTTAACCACGGTGGAGTTCATAGCCAGAGCATTGTCTCTAACACTCTTTGTTTCATTAATATTCGTTACTGAAAACACACACACACACTGTACTGTATCATATTATCATAGTGCATCTTGTGTATTACATTCTTACACTGCTGTATTATTAGTTAACACGGAAATACTGAACTTTACCATTGAGAAGCGCAGATAATAGCGTAGTCAAAGTATCCAATAAAGATGCTCTTGTTGATATGAAGGCGCAGTTATTAAATGCTATTATTAAATAATATTTCTGCATCTTAGTTGTATTATCGGTTTAAAAGTAATCTTTGTGTTCGTCTGGAACGGATGATCAGAATTCACGTTATTTCTTATGGCGAAATTCGTTCCCGCACACGAGCTTAACGTGCGACGTCCTGCAACGAATTAAACGCGTATGTAAATTGTTTCATTTCAAATACAGTGGAACCTCGATGTGCAACAATAGTCACAGTATTTTGGGGATCATTGTTTGAATTGAAGTGTAAAGTGAATGTAATGTGGAAGTTATTTTAACTCTTCAAAAAACTTAAACACAATTTTCCACAATTTCTTGCAATTTAGGCTTAATTAACTGCCAAAATTGTGTGTGTGTGTGTATATATATATATATATATATATATGTATCTATATTACATAGATATACACACATACACATGTGTGTGTGTGTGTATGTAGAAGTAACTGCTTGGTTTTCACTGCTTTATTGCCAATCAGGTGTATCCAATCTAAATTGTGTGTAATGTGTGTTAACACGGTTACTTTGATTAATGTCAGATAATAACCTGCTCTGAATGACATTCCCATCTGCCTTCATCTGTTTAATCCAATTCTCTCTAATACTATTAGCACTATTTGATTTCAGCTCGTAAGACACACACACACACACACACACACACACACACACACACACAAGCTCGTGCATTCACACATTTATTTATTGTTTGTTCTCAGAAAATCTCGGTCGAAAAAACGAGCCGTCTCTAATCTGTCCATCTTCAACATTCGTTGTTGTTGTTGTTGTTGTTGTTGTTGTTGTTAACGTCTATCAGCGGCGAAGTAACCCAGTGTGTGCCTTTTTATCTTTTTGTCCATTGAAGGCCTTTCTTTTAGCAAAGTTTCCGTTTTTTAGCAAAGGATCAGTGGAGGAGGATTTAGGTGTGTTGATCGGAGCTCGGATGTAGGATTCGGGTCCTCGTCGTCTTGTGTGGTTAAAGTCGGTTTTGATGAGCCACAAGCTTTAGACAGAATTGCAGGGTGTTGAAGTACGGATTGGTTGCCATGTTGGTTCCTTTCACCCGGAATAAACCTGCAATCTTCCCGTAACCCGAGCGACCCCAAACCCTAATTCCGTGTGTGACTATTAATATGTCTCGTTTTCCGTATTACAAAAGTTTAACTCTTGGTACCATAAATGCACTTTCACTTCACAGCCTTCCATCCATTCACGTTTTAATTCTTGTCCGTTTTTGCTTTTTTACCAAGTTTAAGCAAAAAGTACAAACATGTGTCTCGATAAAAGACTTTTTTTGAAAGACACTATGTATATTAAGTGCCTTGCAGAAGTATTCAGACCCCATTATTTATTTGTATTGTATTTATATTTTATTAACGTCAATATTCATTCATCTTCTACCTCTTTATCCGATTTCTATATTGGGTTGCGGGGAAGCTGTCCCTATCTCTGGGATCCTCAGACATCAAGGCAGGACACACCCTGTATAGTGCCGATCCATCGCAGGGCGCACACACACTCATTCATACACTAGGGACAATTTTCCAAGGTGCCAATCAACCTACCGTGCATGTTTTTGGAAACCGGCGGGAACCCGGAGGCATGGGGAGGCAACGGAATCGAACCCCGACCCTGTAGGTGTGAGGCGAACGTAACCACCAAGTCCTGTGATGTCATGTGATTTTGGAAGTACCCCAAAGTCCTTTTTACTATTGCCATTCCTTTGCATTATGGGATGTCTAACCCACATTGTTTCTTCTACAGGAAGTATCTCACTGTTTAGGGACGTTGGGTTCTCGAGGGCAGTGTTTTGAAATCTTACAAAACGGCATCATCAAGAACCTGGTGAGTGCAAACGTGCATTTAGAAAACCATTATGGCTCCCCGCTCCCTGACTGACTCTCGCTCTCTCTCTCTCTCTCTCTCCATCCAGTGCGGGTTGGTGGTGGTGCCCGACTGCACGTGCGCCGCGCTGTTGAGGTGCATTCCCCGCCTGCTGGATCACAACCTCCTGCCCAACGACACGCTCCTCCACTTCTTGGCTGACTGCTGTCTCAGCATGCTCAGTCTGCTGCTGCAGCTCGAGCAAAGCGCACGCAAGAGGTACACACGCACCGCCATTTGTGTTTATTTATTTATTTATTTATTTGAGGGCTTTAGTTGTATAAAAAAATGCATTGTTCAGAACAGAATTCTGCTTTAAGTCACGGTTCGGTCCAATTTCTGTAGTTTTGGGGGAAGAAACATAAAATCTCTTATTAATCAACGCAGATTAACATTTGTAGCCATGAACTTTTTTGTAAACAAATTTACATAAAATGGCTGCTTGGATAAATAATATTTAATATAATAATTTATAAAAGTTAAAAAAAAAAATCAATGCAGTGCACTTTAATAATACCGATTAAAATGACTGCATTAATTAAATTGTTTAAATAAAATGTTACATTGGTTAGACACCATTTGGATAGTGTACATGTGTGTTTGACATGTAACATTTCATCTTCTGAAGTAAACGAGCAGCTGAACCATCGTGTTTTTCGGAATACTTTAAACAAACTTGCGCGTCTACGTTACGTGAATACATTCGTTGGGAAACTCGGATGTTGAACTACACGTAAAAAGTGTAGTAAAATGAAAACTCCGGTAAAATGAAACTCGTGAAAATGTATAGATTGCCCCACACAAAATTTGCAGTTTCCACAAATAATTATTTCTGTGTTTTGATTATTACATGTGGGGCACGGTGGCTTAGTGGTTAGCACGTTCGCCTCACACCGCCAGGGTCCGGGTTCGATTCCCGTCTCGGCCATATATGTGTGTGTGTGGAGTTTGCATGTTCTCCCCGTGCCTCAGGGTTTTTTTCTCCGTTTCCCCCGGTCCAAAAACATGCACGGTAGGTTGATTGGCACCTTGGAAAATTGTCCCTAGTGTATGAATGTGTGTGAATGTGAGTGTGTGTGTGTGTGTGTCCTGCGGAGGGTTGGCATTCCATCCAGGGTGTATCCTGCCTTAATGCCCATAGATGCCTGAGATAGGCACAGACTCCCTGTGACCCGAGGGAAGATCAGATAAGGAGTAGAAGATGAATGAATGAATAATTATTACATATGAATTGTCTGAAAATCATATGTGGTCCAAATAAATGGTTTTGCTCGAGCTGAATTTCTAATATTACAAACACACACAAACTTTATCTTTAAATCAGTCGGTTATCACTTATCTTCACAGAGATGCAGTATGGGAAGCGTGTTTTGCCGCGCTGAGCACGGTGCCGCGTCTCTTGCGACTGGTCCTGCAGTCTCTCCGCGTGCGCGACTTGTGCGAAGAGGAGCTTCCCCTGCTGGCCCAGATCCTCTCTCTGCTCCTGCAACACACTCAGCTCCGCAACCACGTGGCCGCCAACGCCGCCTTACTGCAGACCATCGTCCAGGACCTGACGGTAAACGACACGCGGCGCTTGTCCCGCGCTGGGATCTAATATTTCTACAATTCTTATAGACAAAGTATTGCTACGCCTGACTTTTCCAGCTATATGCGATTCTTCTCCAAACTGTTACCGTTACGTGTCGTATAGGACGAAGAAGTAACGTCAACTCCACCTCCATGAAGATCTGCTTTACATGGGGTGGATCTTGGAGCGCTACGACAACATATTTAGGACGGAAATAGAAGCTAAACTAGGGCTGGGGGGTGTACAAACTTTTGTCCATACTGTACATACAGTTCAACTCGGAACTGACCCTGAAGAACCCGCAGTGCTCTTTTCTTATGTATCGTTTACCGTGTTGCTACATCTAGTTGCTGGGTGACGTTGCATAAGAAATAAAGCGTGTGGGGGTAAAACCTAAATCTAATTCAGTCCCTGCGCCATGTGTGTGTTTCGACAGCGCTACCACGGAGGCGAGACCCGAGAGCAGTGGCTAACGGACCTGCTGTATTGCTACAGCGTGACGCTTACGAGTCACCGTACCAACATCGCCATGAGGGAGATCTATTAACCCTTGCGAGGCCCCCCCCCGTGTCTCTATTATCCGCCTTTCACAAACGTCGCTTTTTATAGACTGTGAGGGAAAATAAACATGTTGGGATAATTAACGTATCAAAGACTTTCTCAGTTTATTTATTTATTTATTATTCCTCCCCCCCTTTTCTTCTGTTTATTAGCACAACAATAAAGCCATGTTTACACATACGGGATACAATAGAGATACAAAAGGGAAGTGCTAACGATGCCTGCGTAGCAACCAGGAGTTCTTCATTAATGATCAGAAGTGTTTGAAAGTCTGATTTGGTGGAGGGAAAAAAAAATAATCAGTAATTGCTACAAGAAGGCTACCGAATTTTTTTATTTATTTTTTTTAACGGCCAAATGGAAACATCAGAACTATTTGGGAATTGATAACTCTGGGAATTGGGCACATGTGTTAGTGGGGAATTCAGCCTGTGGCTGCAGTCTGACATTGCAGGCCTTTCATTTACTCCTGTAATTAAGGCATTTCTCAGCTTAACCCTAAAGCCCCGGAGGTCTTTGTGGTGGAAGCCTAAAGTTAAAACACTGGCAGCTGGAAACTTCCCGACGTGCCGGGCGAGGCGTCTTTCAGCGTTATGACGATGCATAACAACAAAATTGTACGTATTGCCCAAAAAAAAGCTGTAGAATAAATAACAGCAGTTGATGGATTACAAAGTATACAATCCTATTTCTATCTAGTTTCTATACACTATATGGACAAAAGTATTTGGACACCTGACTTTCTTGTCCATATATCGTAAGTAGACCGTAACCCTACTGAACACCTTTGTGATGGATTAGAACACTGAAACACTTATCAGTACCTGTTTTTCCCAAACGGATGATTGTGCACAAGGACGCGCCAGAATTTATCGGCTTGTTATAGCAGCGAATGGGGACTAAATGCAGAATATAGGGGAGGGGGGTGTGGCTCAGTGGTTTAAGGCGCTGGGCTCCTGATCGGAAGGTCGGGGGTTCGAGCCCTGGTATCGCCACTCTTGGGTCCTTGAGCAAGGCCCTTAAGCCTCTGTGCTCCAGGGGCGCCATATCATGGATGACAAAATTTAAAAAAAAAATGTGCCAAGAAAAAAAGAATTTCCCCTCACGGGATCAATAAAGTATAGAAAAACAATCCGGTGTCCACAAAGTTTTGTCCATATAGTACAATTCTACAGGATATATAATCCATGCGTATACAAGGAGGACAAATTAAAGGGAGAAAAAAAGAATAATCAAGTGTTGATCATCTCTCCCAAGCACAGGGCGCTAGAAATGCTCCCTGTTAGAGATCCAGCATGTTTATGGAATGCTACTGTATGGTACCTCCAAAAGCATCATTGTGAAACGTCCGAAACATCACGCCGAAGCTCCGTGAAGTGTTCAACTAGACCTGACGGGGGCGACGTTAAAGACGTGGTCATGCCGAAAATTATAATAAAGAGGAGGCAGCTTGGTAAATTTCCCATCTGGAGTCTCGTCAAATTATCCAGTCATCTATCATGGATGGTACAGAGTCATCCTGGATCAGACTTGGGATTCCAAGGTAAGACGAGAACTTCACCGATTTGTCCTCAGCGTCTATTAAATTCCGGGTGCCAATAAATTATTCCAGACGATGTGAAGCAAATGCTTGAATCTTTTATCCATTTGAAAAAAATGCAGTGGTTTAGAAAATAAGCGCAGCACCCACTTATGTGCATTAACGTATAGTTTTCCATTCGTTCACTTTCTCTGTAAGAGACGATATGACTTGTTTTGTTCATGGATTCTGCCTCGACATACCGAAACTGCTAAACAGCCTCAGCTTTACAGACCCACTGCTTTTTCCTTTAATTCCTAATCCTAGATCAGTCACATGATGCTGTATAGAATCCTTCCAATCTTTAGCGAAAAATGTTGTGGTCAATGTAATTGTAATTGTAGTAAAGAAAAAAAACTTGTACATGGATATAGATTGTGCAGGATGCCTTATGTCAGGTCTAGGTCTAGCCATATGAGCGGTACGTAGCACTAACGGTACAGAAGAGCATCTCGACGTCCTTGTTGTACCTCACTGGTGAACAGGTGTAGGTTCCTGGACCTCAGTAGTGTCTTGAATCTTCTGTGTGTCTGATGTAATCGATGGGAATTGCGTAGTGGATAGTGTCCGGTCATTCCGAAATGAGCTAGAACGTTTGCTCGTCAGTCTTTGGCTCTGCTTTGGCTGCTGGCACTCTGAGGACGCAGATGATACGAGTACTGCTTGGCTTGATTCAGCGAGTCCAGCAAGTGCACGCAGTCGACGCCACTCACTGAGGAAAACACACACCACTGATGTTCCAGCACAATTTCAACATGTGCATGCTTTAAATACTTACAAGTAATGTACATACTGTGCTAAAAAGAAATAGATTCATTAATAAATAGTAAGTAATAAATACAATATAGCGCTCTCCGTGCACCGTACCCTTTGTGATGCGCATAGAAGTACGTGGTGTCAGTGATTCACCACTAGAGGCCACTCTCATACTGACAGCGGACCTGGAGGTGGAAAAACTATCTGTATGGATATGATAGCAGGTAGTTCCAGCAATCCACTTATCGCCGCCGAGACACTAAACCGAGGTCCTGACTCTGTGGTCATTAAAAATGCCAGGATGTCTTTCAAAATAAATAAATAAAATGAACAATAAATAAATAAATAATAATAAAAAAGAGTACAGGTTTGTCATCCTGGCCAAAATTCTCCCCTTGGCATCTGACCATCACAGCTTCGTAACCGTCCCCATATCTACAGATTGGCTTCATCATTCTGTCTCCTCTCCACCAGTAAGTTGGTGTGTGGTGGGCATTCTGGTGCACTACGGCCGCAGTCGCATCATCCAGGTGGATACTGCACACCGGTGGTGGATGAGGAGATCCCACTCTCATAATGTAAAGCACTTTAGCATAGTCTAGAAAAGCGCTATATAATCAATGGAACACTTTTATACCTGTAATATTTCATTCCTAAAATATGAAAATACAATAAGATTATATCCTGCTGCCTGATTATTGTGTAGATCCTCCTTATACTTACAAAAAAAGCTCTGACTCAATGAGGCTTGGACTCCTCAAGAAGGTATATTTCGGTATCTGGAACCATGACCAAGTCCAATAAGGCATGAAGTGGCGTCTCAATGGATTGGCCTCGCGCATCCCAGAGATGTTTGAATGAATTTGAGGAATCTGGGGAATTCCCGAGGCCACCTTGTGCTCTTTGTCATGTTCCTCGAACCATTCCTTTGCAACAGTGTTTGCAGCGTGGCAGAGCACATTGTTAGGGAATACCACTGCCATGAATCGCCTCACTGGATCTGCCAACCTGCATTCTTACCATAGTGCATCCGTCCTGGCCGTGTAAAAGAAACTGGGATTCATCAGGCCAGGCCATTTTTTTGTCCGTTTCTTCAGAGTTAATACCTGCATGACCATTGTGGGGGGGTTTTGATGGTCAGCACGGACACACTGAGCAGTCTCCACATATTGTCATATGACCTCCACTGAGGTACTGGATCAGACAGACTAACCTGCTCTCCTTGTGCACGTCACCGATCAGGCATAACATTTTGACCACCTGAGTATTATTGTGTTGTACTAATAATATAGTATACTTATGGTACTACAGCAGTATACAGGTAACATTGTACTTGTTTAATATCAATTTTAGACGACACTGTAAAAACTAAAAAACCTAAGTATTCTATTTACAAAACCCTTACAGAGAACGCAATGGAATTCTGTCATTCTGTTTTCATTGTGTACGACAAAGTTTTCGGTCAAATCACTCTGGACCAAAATGTGATGAGTATTTGGTTTGACTTACATTGTTTGGTGGGTTTAAGCGACAGGTCGTGCAGCAGTTGGCTCGGGCTGTGTGTATTGAGAGCGGACACAGCTCTCAGAGAGCGCCCCCTTTTGGCTTGGGCTCCTCCTGGAAGGAAAGTTGTTTTGAAAAAAGAAATGTTTTGAAAAACTTTTAGCACCAGCTCAAATACACTCACATATGTGTGGTGTGATGCGGTACAGAAACGAAAGGACAAGGTTCATACTCGGGCTGCAGGAGCGCGCGCGCGTGTGTGTGTGTGTGGGTGCATGTGTGTGTCCAATTTGACTGAGCGGCCGAGCTGCAGAAGGTGGTGTGTGTGTGTGTGTGTGTGTGTGTGTGTGTGTGTGTGTGTGTGTGTGCGCACAAGGAGACAGCTCGACATTCCACCTGACAGCGCTGAACTTTTCAAACTGTCAGGGAGGTGTGTGTGTGTGTGTGTGTGTGTGTGTGTGTGTGTGTGTGTGTGTGTGTGTGTGTGTGTGTGAATATATGCGTGTGTGTTTCTGCGCACCTTGCTCAGCCATCATCACCTGTTCATGTCTTTGAAGGTCGGTTGCGTTGCACTGGGTCGAAACTGCATCTTATCTCATGATATGAAAGCGTGCGCGAGATTATGAAACGCAGGAATGTCGCCTCAAATTATGACACCTGGGCTGCTATTAATGGTGCAGGCAGGAATCTAAAAACATTTATATAAAAGCGCATTTATTTATGTAAAGCCCCCCCCCTCCTCCAATAAAGCGTAAAAATATTTGACACCAAATCAATGGGAAATTTATGACAGTGCTCGCTGAACTATTTTTATACAAGTCATTTGTACAGTATTTTACTGTTGGTTTTTCCGCGAGGCAGTGTTATTGAACAGGGTTGGACCGTCGTGCACAAAGCATGAACATACACGAGTTACACGAGTTGGAGTAGACGATCTGGAGTGGCCTGCTATAGAGGTGCGACCTCAACCCTGTTGAACCCTACTGGGCTGAAATGAAACCCATCACCTCATTTACATCAGTACTAACATCTTTGTCTCTGAATGAGCATCACAACTACATAAACAAAAAAAAAAATCTAATTTAACATCTTCCCAGAAGTGTGTAAATTATAGCAAATGGGGACAAAATATGGAAGGAGAAAAAGCACATACCGATCTTATTGTCTGATCTCCATAAAATGCTGAATTTCACTCTATCGAACGATCAAATGAGGAAAGATATTGATTTCCCTTTTAGTGCCTTATAAACGAGTATATCAGGATATCTGTAGTGTTATTTACGCATGCGATTTAGGACATTATTTTGGCCTTCAAATGAATCCTAAAGGATGAGACGGATGTACTTTTGTTCCACCAGAGAAAGTGAAAGACTTCTGGATATCTGACTACCCTTTTTCGTTTGTTTGTTTGAACCACTTCAATTCAATAATCCCCCCCCCCCCATATTTTATATGCATGTTTTCCCTTACCATAAATACTTTGCAGCACCGTGCTTTTCTTTGTTGGCCCTTTAGCGGGAGGCGACAGTGCCGCGTATACGCCTTTCTGCCTCGTGTTGTCGATGTGCAGTGGACGATCCCAAACAAACTGAATCAGAAGGGCGGTGGCTTCTGCAGACGTCGGCCTCTCAGCGTTTCCGCGCAGCAGCTCTTTCAGGCGTCGCCGGACACGGAACCTGGACAAAGTTCGGGTTTGGTAAATCTACAAACTGAATCCCTGAACACCATCAGTGCTCTTAAAATACAACTGCGCTATAATTAACCACTGTGTCGCACGAGTCCCAAACGTCAGACTGCGATTCTGATCTCAGCCGTGTTGATATTCAGGGCGACCTGCACGACTGCTATTGATTTCATACAATTCTACAAACATGAAATTCATATCAAGTAACTGACCTTTCTGACACAATACGACCCAATATTTTGTTTATTCTTTGCTCATTTGATTAAAAAAAAAAGCTTGCAGTATCCACAGGTGGAAAAAGCCTTGCGTGTTGCCATGTCGATGCATAGATTGGCCGCATCATGGAAGCGACTGAAATATCAGCAAACCTGGGAAACCATTTGTCCATTTAAATGAGCATAAATTGCACTGTTGCATAAATACAGATTTACAAGCACCTATTAACAAACATTCCCCTACACACTTTAAACATCATTCACTCAGAGATCTGTGACCGATCCTCAAACTGGACTGTTTCAGCAGATCATTCATTCATTCATCTTCTACCGCTTTATCCGATCTTCCCTCGGGTCACAGGGAGCCTGTGCCTCTCAGGCGTCTATGGGCCCATCGCAGGGCACACTCACATTCACACATACATTCACACACTAGGGACAATTTTCCAAGGTGCCAATCAACCTACCGTGCATGTTTTTGGAGCGGGAGGAAACCAGAGAACCCGGAGAAAAAACCCCTGTGGCACGGGGAGAACATGCAAACTCCACCTTAACCCTCTGTGCTCCAGGGGCGCCGTATCATGGCCGACCCGACATTCTGACTCCGGCTTCGAAACAAGCTGGGATATGCAAAGAAACGTTTCGACTGTGCTGTAATGTATATGTGACTAACAAAGGCTCTTCTGTTCTAATCTATGACATGCTTTGTTTCTATGTCAGGCATCAAATTGCTGATGTACAATTCTGAGACAAAGTCCAAAATGAATGCTAATTGTAACATTTATAGACAATATACTGTACAATTACCCAATTTCAATCTTCGTTTTCTAGCAATCAAATTCAAATCAAGTAGTTTTATTGCACTTTCATCCATATATAAGTGTGAAACAAGGAATAGTCCTACAGTCATACAAACAACAAATTTTTTACACAAAATGACACTGGTTACTTTCCTTAAACACCATTAATTTCACACACACAAAAAATTTATATATATATATATATCTATATATATATATATATATATATATATGATAAGAGAGAGAGAGAGATTATATAGATTATATATATATATATATATATATATATATATATATATATATATATATATATATATATATAGATATAGATATCCTATTTCTACTGATCGTGGCTGGGATATTGACTGGGGTCTATTTGTGGAATAATATATTGATTGAACATAATTTGGAAAAAAAAAAAACACACCTCTATGGAAGGTCTCACAGCTTACATTACATTACATTACATTTACAGCATTCGGCAGACACATAAGGGCCTTGCTGAAGGGCCCAGAGGTGAACAGGAACCCAGTGGTAACGTACAGTGTTGGGGAGTAACTAGTTACGTAATTTATTTCTTCAGAGTTAATACCTGCATGACCATTGTGGGGGAGTTTTGATGGTCAGCACGGACACACTGAGCAGTCTCCACATATTGTCATATGACCTCCACTGAGGTACTGGATCAGACGGACTAACCTGCTCTCCTTGTGCACGTCACCGATCAGGCATAACATTTATGACCACCTGAGTATTATTGTGTTGTACTAATAATATAGTATACATATGGTACTACAGCAGTATACAGGTAACATTGTACTTGTTTAATATCAATTTTAGACGACACTGTAAAAACTAAAAAACCTAAGTATTCTATTTACAAAACCCTTACAGAGAACGCAATGGAATTCTGTCATCTGTTTTCATTGTGTACGACAAAGTTTTCGGTCAAATCACTCTGGACCAAAATGTGATGAGTATTTGGTTTGACTTACATTGTTTGGTGGGTTTGGTTTAGTTACGTAATTTATTTACAAAACAAATGCAACAGTAATTCGTTACAGTTACTCAGGACAAAAATGTCATTAAATTACAGCAACTTAAGAAAATGATTATAAATAGGATTAAATAGGTTCTGATCAATTTCATGTCAAATCAGTGCTGTAGACGACGACATGAATTTCACCTGAAAAGTGATTTTGTTTTGAAATGATGACAATCTGCTGCAGATTCATTTCGAAAAATAGAACCAGTTTTTACTTTTTTATTTATTTTTTTACTTTTTTCCTAGAACGTTAACTTAAAGCGCCACCTAGTGGACCAATGAAAGTAATTAAAAAGTAATCAAATCTAATCAGTTACTTTCCTTTTATAAACCAAGTGAAAAGTTACACTACTTATTACATTTGAATAGGGTCATTTGTAATCTTTAATCTACTACTTTTCCTTCCTACACTGGTAATGTTTTATCCATATTTAATTTTTTTCCCCTTTTAAAACATTTACAAACATTTCTGTTTTCATTATGAAACACTACAACAGAGTTTTAGTGCTCAGATTACGAGGATAACTGTACAGTATCAGGCTGCTACATGACAAAAGTGTAAATACACATATCTATACCAGGAATGGAAACGGACGCGTCATCGTCGCTCTCATTGCGCCGATTCGGCTCCAGTGGCGCAATAGGTCACAGAGACAATGCTACTGTCTGCAAATTAAATCTAATGTCGATGTGGCAACTTTTGTGTCTGAGCTGTTAAACTCGAAAGCAGCTCTCGCACTCAATTAGGAAACACTGACTTTACAGGCGTGCAAATTCATACATGAACAGCTAAAGCGTGCAGACTTCCATGTGTAGAACGCACATGTACGATACATACACCATTATACTCCTAATCGATAACAAACGTCTAATCGAGTGATAAAAGAAGTGCTAAACCAGGTTTCGTTGTTGTTTTTTTGGCTTGTGTACAATGAAAACGTCTGAATGAAATTTCGTCTGTTTATGGCGTAATAGACACAACGACTTAATAGCACGGTACACAGTTTACCACAACATCCCTAGTGTTCATCAAAGAAACCCGGCTCGTTTTTCTTTTTCCTTTTTAAAGAGTGCATGTGTGTTTTTTTTGGGGGGGGGGTTTATTAAGCGAGTCTCTGTAACCCATTATTTCGATAAAGCCATTAGCAAAGTACAGCTTAGCTCAGCAGCATGAACTTTTAGCCACTCTTAAGCAAACTATACTCCACACACACACACACACACACACACACACACACACACACTCGTCACGCCAAGCCAAAGACTCCCGTAGTGAAGTGTTAGTTTGCAGGTGGGCAGGACGCCATACCGCCGTTAGAATAGCCGCATGTGGGCGACATATGGGCACTAATGTTATACCCTCCGTCTCCATCCAGTGTTGTCCCCACCCCTCCTTTTAGGCCTTTCAACTGTCACTGCTTAAACTTTCATTAAAGTTTATAGACACATTGAGTATAAACAAATATGGAAATAAAATGTTAGTACCTCCTCCACGCTGCCTGTATCGCTCTCGCCGCTCGGGTCCTTCTCTGCAACGTCGTTCTTCTGGCCTCCTCTTTTTCCACGCGTTTTCCGTTCTCTACTTCTTTGCGACGACCTCGTTCAGAAGTCTTGTCTACTTCTCTTTCGCTCCTATTGCACTTCTCCGTTTCCCTACGTTCGCGCTCTCGCTTGGGCCTGGGCAGCTTTTCTTTCTCCACCTCATCCCGCGGCTCCTTTGCTCTGCTCTTCTGGACAGGAAGCGAGACGATGCGGCCGGATTGACACAAAGCTGGGGGAGGGGACGCCACCGCCTGATGGTTTGTCGTGGATTCGAGTTTCGGTCGGGTTTCTGTGTCGGGTAAAAAAAAATAAATAAATAATTAAAATAAAATCAGTCAAGAACAAATATCAGCCTAATCGTATTAATAAGAGGAGAATTCCTGAATGATTCATGTACATTTTGCTCCAAACACACAACAGGAAATGGACCAGTTATATAATAAATCATTATTCATTATAAAATAAAATCAATCAAAATTGTTCACCATAATCTAAAAACCAGCTTAAAAAAAGGGTTCAACCTGAAGAGTGACCCGAAGTCCTGGGTCTGGAATGAGCGAGGTGCATTTGCCTTGCGCTGCCCGGTCTGCTGGAACCTGCAGGAGAATGACGCTCTGGTCTGGATGCGCTCTCCTCAGGTGCGTATACACGGCTCACACACACGTCTGTCGGAGGAATCCCGGGCAGGGTTAAAGTAGATACCGTGCCTGACGTGTCTGGGATTTCCGTCCTGTGCTCTAAAAGAATTCAGGGTTTATATACAGTCATGAACAAACACAAATATATTTTAGCAAGACCGTGTCCCATCAGCTCACCGGACTCTTTCCCGGTCCTGTCACGTGATTGGCTACGATGCGCCTTTGATGGTTTCCGATGTTTCTGACCTTTAGGTTTCATGTCTTTTATCCGGAGTGCAGTAACGTCCAGCGCCAGCTTTTCGCTACCTGCCTGGACCGACGTGATCTGATGATGTGCTCCGGCCGACGACAGCTGCTGTTCGGCCTCGCGCCTTCGCTCCTCTTCTCTTTTCCTACGGATACATCAAACAAAAACTGAATCATCTGAGGAAAGTATCATGATATCCCAGAACCTCAAAATAATAACATTAAGGCATATCACATATCTATATTCTAATTCATTAGAATCTAATTCTAATGATTAAAAGTTAAGTAAATGTAAGTGTTGAGTAATATGTTATAACAGCAGCTCTAATAATGGTGTAAATTCACCTGTAAATTAAATTGAATACATTAAATACATGCCCAGGGAATATAGGCCAGAAGGAACACAGTACATATATTAGTTTAGATGACAGAAACAATACATTTAAGGCTTAAGGGCCTTGCCCAGGGCCCCCTAGTGGCAGATTGGTGGTGGTGGTGGGATTTGAACCCGAGACCTTCCGGTCCAGAGGCCAATGTCTTAACCACTGAGCTCCAACCTCCCTGTTAAAGGTTAAAGTTAAAGGCATTTGCACCTATAGGATATTACAGCGACGTTTCAAACAATTATTATTAACCTCGCATCATAGGGTGATCACAAAACAGCTATAATTGCTAAAAAAGTGACTTATTAACATTTAACTCAAATTTGGTCATAAAGTATGATGTTTATTAGCCATCACTTCGGCTCACACAGGAAAAATCGAGGATTTAAGGCACTTTTACCAGAGAACGTGAAAAAGAAGTCATTCACCGACACTCCCTTTTTACAGCATAAACAAAGAGAGAAATGAAGAGATTCCAGAAAAATAAATAAATAGAAAGACACAGCAAGATTACTCAGGATGTGTGTGTGTGTGTGTTTAGACAGAAGATTTGGATGTGTGTGTGTTCATTCATCCTGTAGGCTGACAGATTCTAAATGTCACATGAAGCAGCTGACCACTAGCCGATTAACAGGAGAAATCTCCCCGTCTTTTTTTTCCTATCAGAATCCCCCCCCCAGCGCGCTTCCCCCCCTCTCCTGGCAGTGACAACCTGATGGGGTCGTCTAATCACACTCCAAATCAGACAGCCAGATAAATGAGCCCTAGCTAAATATCCACGTGTTAATCTGCCCCATGCAGTATTCGTGTAGAAAAACACACACACACACACATCCATTATTTAAATCAGTCTACAATCCTAGCGGACAATAATCCGATTATTTGTTGCGCTCGGCCGCAAATTGAAACGTCGCTAAAACAATTGTCACGTCCTCTTAACCTTTCTATTCGATCCGTGCCGAAATGACAGGGTTTTTATTTATTTTTTTATAAAGCTCGCCGATACTGAAATGAATTTTCCGATATTGCGCCGCACGTTGATTCGCCCAATTTCTATAATGAACATTAATAATAATAAAAAAATGTGACATCGTATTACAATTATGGTGTATTACAAATACAGTGATTGAGGAATGAATATAAAACAGCAAATTCTCTTCGCTATTTAATGTGAAAATCTTAATGTCCTGTGCGTTTTCTCGTCTCATACCTGCCACGTATTTGAAATGTGAAATGTTGTGCGTTATGGGGACCAAACATCCCTTACAAGAATAGAAATACACGACAGTTTTGATGTTGAAAGACTCCCAATATTTTAGATATGATCATTATGTGTAGGAATAACATTATAACGTAATCGAACTTTGAAGACAACTCTGTGTGTGTGTGTGTGTGTGTGTGTGTGTGTGTGTGTGTTCCATACTTGGCTGCATCTTTCCGGAGCTGCTCGTGCCTCATTAAGAGGTTCTTGCGCTCCTTGAAAGCTCGCCGTACTTTATAACCTTTGTACAAAGCCTGGATGGACAAGGCGGCGATGTCCTGAATGGCAGCGATGGACAGAGCGCCGTGCTCCAAAAGGAAGTGCGTCACCTCCTGATGCTCTCCCAGTAAGGCGTAGTCCAGAGGAGTGTATCTGCGCGCACACATGGGGTTACATACATATGCTTTACACAGATCATGTATACTAATTGTATGGTCTGGCATTTCAGGTAATGTTTATATTCCAGATACATAAAATGTGGTCTGGATTTAATTCGTTTTCATTTATTTTAGAATTAGGAATCAGGAATGTATTAAGTTCACGTTGTGTTAAAGTATTACACATTAACAACAATAAGATTTTTTCTCAAACACTTTTATCCAAAATGACCTAAAGAAATCTCAACAATGGCATGTTGGTGGTGCTTGTATTTGAACTCATGACCATCTGATGAAAAGGGTGTATTTATTTATTACTTCAAATATTTAATCGCGATTAATCGCACAATTGGCATGAGTTAACTTTTATCCGTCCTAAATGTACGTTAAAGTAATTGATTTGGAAGTTTTTAATACTCGAACCAACATGCGCATGGACAAATGTGTATGCTTTAAGCACATTATTAGTGAAACTAAACAACATCGAGCGTAAAGGCAAAATACGGACGGTTTTAATTGCCGGATATTTGTACATTCTGGTGGATTGTGGTGTTTTATTTGAGACTTGTCAGTGAAGCAAATGTTTATTGATGAAAAACTTTTTTTTAAATTTACTTTTATTTATAAATATCTGAGTAAAGGAAGGAATAAGTGAATTTCGCCTTGTGTACATGTATTTATATTTGTAATAAAAATGAATTACCTCTCCTCTGTGTGCTCCATGTGGTTAGGAAAAGCTCCACATCCTAATAAAAGCTTTACAGCATCCAAATATCCATTATTGCATGACCAATGGAGTGCCGTCCTCCCCTTACCAAACACACACACAAACACACTTAAATGTTAAAATACACGTTAAAACAAATGACCATTTATTTTGTGTCAAAAAGTCATTCATTCATCTTCTACCGCTTTATCCGATCTTCCCTCGGGTCACGGGGAGCCTGTGCCTATCTCAGGCGTCTATGGGCATTAAGGCAGGATACACCCTGGATGGAATGCCCAACAATCGCAGGGCACACACACACACACACTCACACACACATTCATACACTAGGGACAATTTTCCATGATGCCAAAAACTGACTCTGCTCTGACTTTTATTAAAGCTCTTATTATTAGCCGCAGTATTAGAGAATGCATCATCCTGCCACGTATACGATTATTATTATCATTACCTCTTTATCCTGGATGTTGGGGTCAGCGTCGTGCTGGATAAGCAGGGCCATGCAGTTTATATAACCTGCGTACGCAGCGCACTGCAGCGGCGTCCTGCCCGCGTGATCCTGCAGGTTCGGCCCAAGCCCGTTCTCCATCAGCACCTCGCACACCTCTGCGTTTCCGCCCAGAGCTGCCCAGTGCAGTGCCGAATGACCGTCTGTGTCCACCAAGTCCACACGTGCCCCGCCTCACACACACAAACAGAGATTCACTACAAATAAATGGTTCCTACATCCTTGCTATTAATCCTAGATGTAAATGGAGCATTACAGCTTAATAGTGACAGAGTTAAACATTGTAAGAGCTCATTATTATTGTTGTTGTTATTATTTTAATTCTGGGATTTCGGTTCATCTCAAAATCTTGAGACGAGCACCTTTGATAAGCGTGAGAATGACGTCACGGTGGCCCATCTCGCAGGCGCGGAACAGCGGAGTGTGCTTCATCACATCCAGAGGGTCAAGCATGGCTCCTTTTTCAAGCAGCAACCATACAGTCGATACGTGGCCTGAGAGGGCGGCAGCATGAAGTGCTAAAATCACACACACACACACACACACACACACACACACAAACAGTATGTAAACAATATTATAGAATAGAATAGCCTTTATTTGTCACATATACATTACAGCACTGTGAAATTATTTTCTTCGCATATCCCTGCTTGATTTTTTTAAGTTGGGGTCAGAGCGCAGGGTCAGACATGATACTGGAGCACAAGGGGTTAAGGGCCTTGCTCAAGGACCAAAGCTTATAAAGGCAGCTTGGTGAATTTTAAGGTTCGAACCCCCAACCTTCCGATCGGTAGCCTTAAACCACTGAGCTATATCAAACCCCCCTTTGTGTCCAGGGGCATTGTCACGCTGGAATGGGTTTGGGTCTCCTTGTCCATATGTTTATTCATTTATATGTTTATATCTGTGTGAGTGAATTTTTTTTTAATGATTCGTATATATTTTTTACTTTAGCATCTCGACATATAGTGGTGTTTTGTGTCTGTCTGCCTGTCCATTCATTCATTTTACACGTGTACCTCACCTGTTCCTCCATACTTGTCCGCCATGTTGATGTCCAGATCTCGCTTAAGCTCCAGCATGACTTTGATGACATCATTGCTGCCCTTCCCAGCAGCCCACATGAAGGCGGTTCTGCCCTCCAGGTCAGGTTCATCACGTACCGAGGGGTGCTTCAGGAATACCGCCACCGTGTCCTGATGCACAGATATAAAAATGTGTCTAAACAAAGGCGCGCACACACACACACAAACACACACATTGTGTAGAGGTGTGTCTTACAGCGTAGTTACTCTGAGCTCCGTAGTGCAGCGGCGTGGCTCCCTGGCTGTCTGAAGGAATCATGCCTGACATGTTTCTCTCCAGCAGCAGATGGACGATTCGCGCATGACCTGAGAATAAAAACATATCCATATGCGCAGACATAAAAATATTATATTTGAAAATGTATCATGTTTGTTTAAAAAAAAAACAATATTATTATTTTTTTAATCCTCCCAAGACACGAGGCAGATTTGCTAGCAAGGGTTTACTGGGTTCTCCTTTGCTACACCCTTCAGCTTTGGTACCCATGGTGGAGGTAGGGAGGGGGTAGCTCAGTGGTTAAGGAACTGGGCTACTGATTGGAAGGTCAAGAGTTTGAGCCCTGATATCGCCAAGCTGTCGCCCTTGGGTCCTTGTGCTCCAAGCGGCCCTGTATCATCATGACCCCAGCTTCCAAAAAAAAACAAGCTGGGATATGTGAAGAAAGAATTATCGCGCTTTAATGTTTATGTGACTAATAAAGGTTATATTTATCCCCATTCCCACAAATGAGGGATTAAATAGGGTTTTAAGGCCTTGCTCAAGGGCCCAAGATTCCCTTTTAGTCCAATGCTACCATGCATGTCTATTTCACAGGCGTCAAAATGATATATTATCACTAGCCCACCCTCGCATGTGCATATATTTAATGTAGAATGCTTGAACTGAAATAGCTAAGGGTTGGGTATCATTTTTATTTTAGCAATATCGATTCTTATCGATTCCCAGTTTCGATTCAAAAACGGTGAACTCACTGCAGATGCTTATTCATTTTGGCCATGACTCCTTGCTTTGAAAGTTTAGAACTATAATTACACTTTTTTTTTTACACTCGGATTTTACAAAGCGTAGCCACAGTTCTGATCGCTTCCCCAGAATCTTTTATTCTTTTGTTTAGATTACCACATAAGGTCCTGGCAGATTGGACGTGTGGAAGGTCCTGGAAGATTGCCAGGTTCAAATAAATTAAAAAAAAAAAAAAAAAAAAAAAAGTAAATAAATAAAGATGCACCCAGGAATCGATAAGAGGAATCGAAATGTGAAATTTAGAACGAGTATCCGATTCTTAATCTTATGTATCAGATTCCAGAAGATTTTCCAATAGATTTTCGATTCCCAACCCTAGATAAGGGTTCTCATTTTTAAAGCCGTCCTGAAAAATTAAAAGCAGTCTCATAATATTTTACACAGAACTTTGCGGTCACTGATTGCAACCTTAGTTGCTAATCAATTAATTGTACTTTCCTGTTTATTTTTGAATTTGTACTACACTTGGGTGCTTGTTTATTTCCTAGTCATCTCAAGACTGCACTACTAGTGGGCTGTCCTTTGAAATATATTCGCCCTTAGCAAATATACATGTCTTGTATTCAACATTGTTTGGTTCTCCCATGCCACCTTATTGGTAAGTTCCCTCGACTGCCTGGTTCTACCTTCTACTTGATGTCCAAAGACCTGCGTCTTTATCAGTTTTTCAAACTATGTCTAAACATGATCTTCAAGAGCTCTATGAATATAACACTTTCTAGCAATTTGTTTCTCCCAAAAGAGTCTAAGATGAATGATACTCTCAGACTCGGAATGTATTTATTGATGAGGATTTTTGTTATTCACTGTAGATGAGGTTGTCTGTCAAATCACATCCTTTTCTTTCAGTCCGAATTGAAAGATAAACCCTATATCACTTTTTATTTCGAGACACTTTTGTATACCCAGTGCGCAAGGCTCAAATAGAATTCAATAGAATATTATCCCAATTATTAACCCGGCTGAGTACAATCAGTTGCTTATGTTATGGCTGAACATACGTGTTAAATTCTTCTTCAAACTTTCCGAAGACAGCAAATAAAATGAAAACGAACGAAATAAATAATTAGACCCCTACTAACAAGTACACGTTGAAATAACAAAAATCACCCGAGCATGGAGAAGATGGAGTCAGCGCTTTATAAATGATTGTGTGATTATATAAATAACTCATTAAAGCATCGCATTCAGCATTTTTTTTCTCTTCAGCCAGAACAACTGTTTTGGAGCGCTTTAAAGAGAAAATGCACCACACTTCCATTGTGTTTCCTAAATGATGCAGCCTTATACAAAAACTTTTAAAAAGCCTTTTCATTATGAATGTGTAAGGGGAAAAAAAATCATTTGGAATCTGTCCAAAGTGATAATGATGGTAATGATAATGAGGCTTCCTATGGTGTCTATGGGAAAGAATGACAAGCTCACTACTGTAGCCAATCGAAGATGAATAAACAGAGAAGACCGGAACCGTTTCGATTCTGATTCCAACATATTAGTTCATTACAATAATTACACTTAGATTTGTCTTCGGAATTTACAAAGCGTAGCCACACTTTTGAGCGCTTCCCACGCTAATCTTGTAAACTGATGTTTAGATTACCACAGAAGGTGGCAGATTGGACACATGTGTGTGTGTGTGTGTGTGTGTGTGTGTGTGGTGTGTGTATATATATATATATATATATAATATACATATATATATATACTATCATATCTATATAACTATACATACATACATACATACATACATACTATACATACATACATACATACTATATATACATACATACATACATACACATATATATATATATATATTATGTTCCTATATTATTTTTGTCATAAGACTGCTGTTACTCTTAGCACTATATAATATATATATATATATATATATATATATATATATATATATATATATATATATATATAGCGCATATACGCCATACGCATATACACACACACACACAGAGCAACCTTTTCCTACCCAGCAATGCGGCCCAGTGAAGCGGCGTTCGGAACAGATTGTCGTAGGCTGTCACACTGCAGCCTTCGTACGAAGTCAAAACTTCCACCACCGCTTCATTTCCGTCGGCCACAGCGAAATGAAGCGGCGTCCGGCCTTCGTAATCCTGCCAGTTCAAAAGCGACTCGGTGGGAGCGGCATCCTACAACACGTGCAAACACAGAGAATGGACATAATAATATAATAATAATAATCCTTTATTGATCACATATACATTACAGCAAAGTGAAATTCTTTCCTTCACATATCCCAGCTTGATTTTGGTATCTGGAGTCAGAGCGCAGGGTCAGCCATGATACGGCACACCTGGAGCACAGAGGGTTAAGGGTCTTGCTCAAGGACCCAGCTTGGCCATACCGGGGCTTCCGATCAGCAGCCCAGCGCTTGTGTCAATGTTCATAAATTAGTAAGTTAGATATCATGAAGTTAATTTCCTTATACTACAAGCCCAATGATCTCAATTTTTGGTACAGAGTACAGAATCAACTTTGACTTGTGTGGAAAAAGTGTAGTCTGTACTTTTCAGCTTTTACCAGAGTCATTTACATCAGTATCTGTATTTTTGCCTGTATCTGTGTCTATGATTTTCAGGACTTGTCTGTACAAAATATGCATTAGGGGACTCGATATGTCGTGTTGCTTCTCACCAGAATGCAGCGAACAGTGTGTGTGGCGTTGGGGTGCTTGTTGTGAGCTGCCCAGTGCAGAGGAATTTTGCCCTCGCTGTCCGGTATTCCGATGTTTGAGTCGTGTTTGATCAGCAGCTTTACATGTTCAGGGTGGTTGTAGAACGCACTCCAGTGCAGCGCTGTTTGCTGTGTGCGCACACACACACACACACAAACACACACACACACACTGCTTCAAAGCTTCTTATTGGGTTGTCTCAGAAAAGTGCTTTAAGCAAACTGAGGTTTCCAGTAATTCGCCACCGCAGTAAATTCTTTTCTAATTACATCAACAAATTTATAGAGCATCTCTTTCCTATTAGAAGATGCACCACAATGCTCTCCAAATACTCCATTCTGATTGGCCAGGCCGGGTGTTGATTACTTTTCCATTTCAAAATCGAAGATTTGTATCAGTGCAATTGCTATAACACAGCAATTTTAAATATACAGCATCCTTTAATTAAAGGGAGCACTTATCTCTCTTTCACTTAAGTACAAACATTAACACATATTAAATGCATTTACGTATCCAAACTAATATATATATCAATATATAATATTATATATATATATATATATATATATATATATATATATATATATATATATATATATATAAAATGTTCCTATATTATTTTTGTCATAGGACTGCTGTTACGCTTAGCACAAAAATTTAGAAATAAAATGCTCTTAGGAATCAAACACTGTTTTGACACTGAGCCTACTTAAATACTTAAATTTACTTACAAAAAAAATTAAATACTTCATTAACATACAGAAAACACAAAAAAAACGTTACTTAAGTACAGTAGCAAAATAAATGTACTTAATTAATAGCATGTGTAGTTGTGTTTTATTCCTTACACATCATGTGACCAAAAAGATTTGTGTAAAACAAAAAAACAAACAAACAAAAATTCTCCACAAGACAACAATTGACAAGTGAGCGTTACACGAGCAGTGGATGTTGAGCAGAATGATTTAGTACATTAAAAACCCGCACATCATCAAACCAGTTTCTGCGATTGGCAGCTTTATCAAGAGAAACGAACTGCAAACCAAACTCGGAGATCCAGACGGACTAGAGCTTTTTAGCAGCAAAACTTCTCTACGCGAACAAAAGGGAACACTCGAATAACCACAACAAAGACACACACACACACACACACATCCATACGCATACTTCGAGCGACTCGTGATCTAAAAAAGCCTTAATAACAAGCCGTTTGTCTGCGGAATGAGATGGTAAATGATGTCGGCTAGAGCGCGGCCTCTGCGTGTGCGCGTCGGAAAGTAAACCGGGGCGAATGTTTACAGTAATTGGAGCCAAAGTGAATAAAAAAGCTGCATGTGGTCTAGTAAACTGTAACGCTCGATGCCAGTGGTTCCTAGGAAAACGTTCGGCAAAGCTACCATTATGTCTGGGAAGGTACGGAGACGGCTATAACTGCTTCTATTTCCCTATTATGGACTATTATACTACTAGCGACTATATACTCAGGCGACCTCGGCCATTTCCATCATTAGAATTTTTTTTTTTTCTATGTAGCTTCTAATTGCATTGAATTGCAACCCTTTCAAGAACAATATTACAATTATGTAATCAGGAAGATCAGATGATGCCAGAGTTATTTTTTATTTACCTGGCATACCTGAATCACCTCATCAATTGTCTACTAGATATGATCCATGAGTAAACAGAAACCTCTTGAGCAGGGATCACCAACCTTTTTGTAACTGAGAGCTACTACATGGACACCGAGTCATATAAAGGGCTACCAGTTTGAAATACTCCTCTGAAATAACAAATTTAACCTTTAGTTATATATTATTATTATTATTATTATTATTAATGATACTCATTTATCTATGTAAATACACATGACAGTGACTATCAACAACGAATTAACTACATTTTACATTATAGACGCATCTCACTGATGAGTTGTGCACTTTTTATAGCAAGCCTGAGAGCTACTCATGTGCTCCTTGGGGGCTACCTGGTGCCCACGGGCACCACGTTGGTGACCCCTGCTCTTGAGCCTCCAACACTGGTATGCGTACTGAATTACGTTCAAGAAAATGTAAAGCCTACACAATGTGGCCCGACACATCATTGTATGCGGCCTGCAAGTGCTTAAAAAGTGTATTAAAATAAGGTTATGCTGCTTTAAAGCGTGTATTGACAATAAACTACATCTCCCACAATGAACGCGACTATGTTACCCGCCGAAGTGACGGCATCCGGCCACTGCAGTGTATCCCACATCAGCGTTTACCGAGGGAGATTTTTCCAACAAAATTTCTACAAAGCGTCCCAAAATGTCCAGGAAGTGAACAATTGGTGCAGATTCACGGCACTTCCAAGAAATACGGGAAAGCGAATACATGTTTGTGCTTCAAGGAGAAAAAAACTCCTGTGTTTTGTGTCATGAGGTGGCGTCACTCATCAAACACTATATACTGTTTTATAGTTACATAATGTGACCCACGGTAACAATGAATTCGACACCGCTGGTTTTTCATCACTGTTCCTTCCTTGGATTGACTTTTGATTGATCCTGACCACTGCAGACTGGGACACACCCCACAAGAGCTACAGTATTGGAGATGCTCTGACCCAGTCGTCTAACCAAAAATTACACTTGACCATTTTTGACCAAATCAACACATTGTACTAATACAATAGAATAGCCTTTGTCACAGATACATTATAGCACAATGAAATTGCTTCTTCGCATATACCAGCTTGTTTGGAAGCTGGGGTCAGAGCGCATGGTCAGACATGGTACAGCAACCCCTAGAGATGCAGTGATTAATATTATGACACTATAACATTTTGTCAGGTCACTGATTATGATTGATCGTGCGTACATTCCAGTACATTCATAATCTCTTGATGTCCATTGGTAAATATACTGAATTAAAAGGAATTCGAGTATTGTGGAAAGTGATGTTTCCAGAAATATATGTGGTTCCGCTGCCACAATGTTGGAGAGACACAATTGTACAAGATGTCTTTGGTGGAAGCATGACATATGGAGTTTAACATGACGACTGGCTTGCGATCGAACTCTAACCTCAACCACGATCAAAACGTTTGGGATGAATTGAAACACTTTCTGGCCTCCACACTGTACATCAGTACCTGGTTTCATCTAGCATAACGTCTTCTACTAAAGGTAAAGGTTTTTACTACAGCAAATGTGCAATGTGCTTAGCAAGAAATCAGGTTTCCACACACACATGCCTATTGCAAATAACCCTTATATTAAATGTCAAGACTAATGCCCAGGGAGGTGATAGCCCAGTGGTTAAGGTGTTGGACTCTGGACCGAAAGATCATGGGTTCAAACCCCACCACCACTAAGCTGTCACTAGTGGGTCCTTGAGCAAGGCCCTTAACCCTGAATTGCTCAATTGTAAGTCGCTCTGGATAAGAGCGTCTGCCAAATGCTGCAAATGTAAATGTAAATGTAATGCATTATTAGAACAGGATAAGTTTGATGTCCGAAACAAAATGTTGGTTCCGGTTGATCAAGTTGGTTCGGAATACCGGCAGAAAAAAAACACTTTACTAATGAACAGCCGAGGATCCGAACATTCACATAATGGATCCATTCCCATTTTATGATCGAATAACCCTCGTCTCTCACGTTTTTAGACAAACTCTTACGCGCTGGCATCATTGGAAACACACGTACTGTAGTATGCCTTGGCGCTCCCTAGCAGGCGCCTGGCAAGCTCGCTTTCAGGCAGTGGCTTTGAGAAAATATGTTTTATTAGACTATTTCAATGGGCTTTCATATCCTCCAAAATCAGAGAGTACTGAGAGCTCCTGCTGTTTTACAACATACACACCCATTTAAGCAGTCTCACATACACACACACACACACACACACACACACACACACAATCTGACCTCATTTTCACCTCAGATACAAACACAAAAGCCTTTTTCGGAGAGCAAAAAAAAAAAAAAAAAAAAAGTGACATTGGTATTACCTTGTTCCTGTCCTGAGTATCAACTTCTCCTGGTGCCATGTGCTTGAGCAGAAGAGACAGGGGTCTGGCGCTGGAGTGACGTGTCGCCAAGTGCAGCGGTGTCATTTCCTCGAGATCCTTCAGCAGCCAATTAGCATGCCGCGACAAGAGCAACTTCATGAAGCGAACATTACCCTGCAAACAGGAACGGAGGCGCTCAAATATTCACATCCTCATGTCAAACCTACACATTTCAGATGATCCCTGACAATAGTCCTCATCACCAAAGAAATAAATAACAATGCATGGAGTTCCTCAAGGTTCAGT
>JACRUU010000018.1:2928872-2968872 GCA_030449085.1 Kryptopterus vitreolus
GTCTGACCATCGCTCCCTTGTGTGGTTCATCCAAATCGCTACGGCAAAGCTGGAAGCACTTTCTTATATTTCCCCCGAATGCCTTTCTGTATCTTTACAATTTTTTAATTAAAGGGCTTAAGTGTGCGTTAAAAAAAAAAAAAAAAAAAAAGCATGAGGGTGAGTATGACACGGTTTTGCCCAAGTTCAAGTGGAATAACTCAAGTAGCCTTCATGACCAAAATTTCAACATGGAGTGTATATGCAGCCCCCTGTACTAAAGACCAGACACATAGACGGTCGGGAAGGAAAACAATGTGTATGATTGTCTACATGCTAGTAGGCAAAATGTTAGCTCAAATTAACCCCCAAGTCTAAACGAGAAATACAGTCCATTGTGCCCTGGGACTGTTCTCATTATCAGTAAATTTCCCTTCCAGGTCTCCCATCATCCACTAGTGGTGACCGAAGTACACAAATCATGTACTTCAGTAAAAGTAGAGATACAAAAGGTACAATATCACTCTGGTAAAAGCAAAAATGCTCAATTTAAAGTATCATTTGATTAAAAGTATTTGCCTTTAAATGTATTTAAGTATCCAAAGTACTGTGATTTATTATGGCTGTAATGTACCTGTTGCCCTTTTTTAATGTGAAAAGACTCTATTATTACTCTTAGCACACCAATATATTAATAGTGATATCAATGAGTCAAACACTGATTGATATCTAATCAAATTGATCATGAGTCCAAAACCAAGTACTTGAAATAAGCAACCAAGCAATAAACCAAGAAATAAGGGCACAGGTGTCATGGTAAGTTAGAGTCAGGAGTCTCTTCCATCATTTATTACTCTCGAAATGTTATGCTTCTAGTCCGAACTCCATGTTCGTATTAAATAGATACCACGAAGCGGCAATTTGATTTCGCAAAATGCAGTTGAGGATTCATGCAAGATATTTGACTTTGTAGTAAAGTGAAAGTCTTCCTTCTGCAAATAGAAATAGTTGAGGAAATGGGACTTCTAATGCTCTAGAAGTTATAGATGTGTGTAAAAAAACAAAAAGCTACATAGGAACAGCAACAAATTACATTTACTTCGCCGCCAACCACCGTGACCCTTACCACGATAAAGGCATTAGTGACCATGAACAAAGGTAGAATGTAAAATGTTTTATAGCTGTGAATTTAAATCCAATCAATCGTTTTGGTTCCAATCAAGTGGTTGCTCAAATGAAAACGAACCCAGTTAACGGAGAAGTCATGTTGAATGATGTTAAATTACCCTATATTTTCGCTTCTTCAAAAGGAGCCACCTTTTGCTTCGATGATAGCATGGTACCTTAGATTTCTCTAAAATGACATCACTACCTGGAATCTTAGTCCAACTCATCCAAAACCAAATCGATCGTGGAGGCCAAGTCAAATTACGCCGAACGCCATCGCTCTTGAACCAGTAGCTCTTACATAACTGAGAGATTGTCCTGGTGGAAATACAAATAACGGTCCAACAACATGAAAACCAGATCATATAGAATGGGATGTCAAGCCTCTTCGGAATACAAAGGGATGCCGTGGTTCAGATTTCTCAGTCAGTCACCATCACACCTCATTCATCTTCATGTCTAAGGAAGACCAGGGCGGTCAGAACATCAAACCTCATCACACCAAAACACAGTTTTCCACTGATCTAATGTCCAAACTTTTGGTAGTGAATTCCTGAACTAATAATGTGACTTTTTTTTTGGATCTTCCTGATCTCACACACAAAATCTCATAATGCACTCTCAACAGCACACAATCCAATGTGAACATCACTACAACTGGAGGAAACCCAGACCACCTCCGATATATCCAAGTTTATTGCAACACATTATTGTACTGTATTGTTGTTTTGTCTTGACCATAAATAAGTAGTCCGAGTGAAGAATCCTTTATAAAAACTAATAAACACCCGCAGTTTTCCCCAGAAAGGAAAAAAACAGCCCACATAACTGTGATGCAACTTACCTTACTTAAGATGAAATACGGGATGTAAGTGAATACATCGCGTCGTAAACAAAACATTCACACGCGGGTCATTAATAAAGCGCTTTTTTCTGCAGGATCTGGGTTTTTAAAAAAAAAAAAAAGTAAACCCGCTACAAACTTTTTAATGCAAACACATCTGGATTTTTTTAAACTACAAGTACTGGAGAAATTCCGTATGCATGGGGATTTTGGTCTTTGTAGTGCAAGTGCTCCACGCCTGCATGCAAAAGTGTGGCTAGTAAAACTACATTACCCATAATCAACGTGTTAGACTTCCGGGGATTCCCTGACGAGTGTGCGTCGTTTCCTTGCGGTACAGGAGAGAGAGAACGTTTACCATCCACTTTACTATGAAATGAACTTCCTGCACTCTGATATCGGACTTTACTGGTAAGTAGTACATATAATGACACACCACTGGCATCCTTTAATGGGACTTATTATGCTCTAGAAGTTACGCAAGCTCTCTAGTCAGTCTAGATTGGCTGCTTTTTAGCTCATTAGCACGACTTTCCTTATTAACAATGGCTTCTTTATCCGGCACCAATCAGATGCGTTTTCCAATCAGGTCTAATTACATCTGTGCTTCTTGATCCGATCTCCTAATTCCCCACAGTAAAGAAAAACACTGGGAGATACAAAACCTAAAATGAAACCACACCGCATATGACGCCTTATCTATCTATCTATCTATCTATCTATCTATCTATCTATATATATGTGCTATGTATAAACTATAACCGTATTGAAACCAATAAACGACCACGTGAAACGTCAAAGTTATATTCCTGCATGCGACAAAAACATTCTCCGACAAAAAGACGTTGAGTTTAAGGTTACTTTAAAGTAAATTATTCAATGTCTATTTCTTACTTGTTGTAAATAAATACTTCTGGTATTTATGAAAAAAAAAAACAAAAAAACGCCGACCTTAAATTATCCGCCGGAGGAAAACAAAACAACAAATGCCGTCTCTCTCTCTCTGTGTGTGTGTGTGTTTACCGACTAGCGCGTGTAGTCAACCTGAAAATGCAAAACAAAAAAAGAATGAATAAATATATTTATATTTATTCTGCTCCTGAACCTCAGCGTCTGCACATCATGTGATTAAGGAATCGCACATTGGCGGTTGTGACGCATATTACCACCGACAAACTTTTCTTTTTTTTTTAGCACGTTTTATTTGTCTTTTTTTTTTTTCGTTTTATTTAACTGTTACAAGATCACCATACCCTTCTAATTATTAAGAGTGACATTTTATAAACGCACTAAATCCAAATAAACGAACTAAAATAAAATACATTTGAAATAAATACTCATTAAAAAGCCACCAGGAGTCGCAACAGATGGGTGAAAGAGCGGCGGGTTGTTGAGCTCTGCCTTAATACATGTCTTTTGTTCTCTTAATGTAGAATCACTTTCTCTGAGCACCTCACCTGGACTACTACCTGAACTCCACTGTGAAGACGAGAGCATCATTATAACCTTCTACAGAGGGAGCTGTGGAGTGCGTGCTGGTCTGCTGCTTCGCATCTTTAGTACACGCTGCGTACGCAAAGCCCTCTACTATCATGAAGGATCTCTATCACTCATCCCACAGACTGTGTTTAAGCCATCAGTTCATCAGAGACGACACTACATGGCTCTGCAACAGCCCCCCCCCCCTTTACATTCACAAATGCATTCAGAAACTTAAAAAAAATGTGCATTAGACACTATAGTGCATGTCTGAAGACATCTGCATTCAGAGACTTTTACAACTGTTTACTGTAGACATCCGCTTTACTGTTCACTCACTCAGTCATTCTGACTGTGCACTCGTACTTTACTTACATCCTTATTCTTACAGAACCTACATTTCAAACTCACTTCCTCATATTTATTACATCTAATTGAGAATTTTTAATGTTGTTGCCGCTTCAGCCTTTCTACATCTCAGTCTGTGGTAACAGCATTTTTTTGTATACCGTGTATACAATAAAGCTTGAGTTGAGTTTAATGAACTCCTAGCATTATTTCTAACCCTTTCCTTCTTTTGTTTTTTGTTTTTTTTTGTTTTTTTTTTTAAAGTTATCTTGTGTTTGACCAAATCTTAAATTGGATGGTGGGCTAAAAGATTGGCGATCACTATCACTAAGGGAAGATATTAAGGCACATTTTAAGGTCTTAAAATCGATTACGGTTTGGCCTTATTAATATACAAATGACACATTAGGATACTTTTATTTCATACTTTAAACATTTGGTTTTGGTATCATTAGTGTCTCTCAAAAGGATTCTCAGTTTTCAGGGTTTCCACTGGATCACTCCTTAGGGACAAATTTACGATTTAATTTAAGTTAGGTCCTAATTTTCTTCATTTTCTGCTCAAGCTGAATTAACCGTCTGTGCTCCAGGGGGCGCCGTATCATGGCTGCGCTCTGACCCCAGCTTCCAAACAAACTGGGATCTGCAAAATAAAGAATTTCACTGTGCTGCAATGTATATGTGACAAATAAAGGTTATTCTATCATTCTGCTATAATGGCAGCAGTCTGGTCTGGTACCGGCCGTAGAGGTGCAAAATCAGTGGTCGTGCACCTTGAAGGCACAAACTTGGATATCATGGTACGGTCAGGTAATGTTGATTATATGGGTTGATAAGGAGGCACATAACTGAAGTCGGGGCATTTACTGTCTGTACCTGAGAACGTTGCCATTTAACGATGATATGCAGGAGTCAACGCAATAGGCTGCCGCAGCTCTGGGACCTTACAATATTAATCAACAGTGACTTTCACATTTTAGACGCGTCTCACTGATAAGTTATGCTATTTTTTTAATTATTTTTTTTTAGAACAGGTATGCAGGAAACTCATGTGGTCCTTGGTGGCAACCACTTTGGTGACCACTGATGTATGACCTCTGTAGAAACCTTCTACAGAAAAGACTTGCTAAAAAAAAACACTCATTACAAAAAAAAAATATTTGTAGAAGTACAAACTCCATTATTGAGCAATTGTCTTTAGTTGTCATATATACATTACAGCACAGTGAAATTCTTTCTTTGCATATCCTAGCTTGTTTGGAAGGCGGGATCAGAGCGCAAGGTCACCCATGATACGGCCCCCCATGGAGCACAGAGGGTAAAGGGCCTTTCTCAAGGACCCAAGAGTGTCAGCCCTTGGCAATAGCGCGGCTCCTTAAACCACTGAGTTACACTGAGCTACACTGAACTGGACAGATTGAATACTTACACTTAAATTGGATTATTTGGGGGGGGGGGCAACAAATCTGACTTTTGTGTGGTGTGTGTGTGTGTGTGTGTGTATAAACACACACACACACATATAGTGTTTAATTGTCCTTTTGGCACACATACATATATATATATATATATATATATATATATATATTATATATATATATATATATATAGACGTGGACAAAATTGTTGGTACCCTTTGGTCAATGAAAGAAAAAGTCACAATGGTCACAGAAATAACTTTAATCTGACAAAAGTAATAATAAATAAAAATTCTATAAATGTTAACCAATGAAAGTCAGACATTGTTTTTCAACCATGCTTCAACAGAATTATGTAAAAAAATAAACTCATGAAACAGGCATGGACAAAAATGATGGTACCCCTAGAAAACACAGAAAATAATGTGACCAAAGGGACATGTTAATTGAAGGTGTGTCCACTAATTAGCATCACAGGTGTCTACAACCTTGTAATCAGCCATTGGGCCTATATATATGGCTCCAGGTAATCACTGTGTTGTTTGGTGATATGGTGTGTACCACACTCGACATGGACCAGAGGAAGCAAAGGAAAGAGCTGTCTCAAGAGATCAGAAAGAAAATTATAGACAAGCATGTTAAAGGTAAAGGCTATAAGACCATCTCCAAGCAACTAGATGTTCCTGTGAGTACAGTTGCACATATTATTCAGAAGTTTAAGATCCATGGGACTGTAGCCAACCTCCCTGGACGTGGCCGCAGGAGGAAAATTGATGACAAATCTAAGAGACGGATAATCCGAATGGTAACAAAAGAGCCTAGAAAGACTTCTAAAGAGATTCAAGGTGAACTTCATGCTCAAGGAACATCAGTGTCAGATCGCACCATCCGTCGTTGTTTGAGCCAAAGTGGACTACATGGGAGACGACCAAGGAGGACACCATTGTTGAAAACGAATCATAAAAAAGCAAGACTGGAATATGCCAAACTACATGTTGACAAGCCACAAAGCTTCTGGGAGAATGTCCTGTGGACAGATGAGACAAAAATCGAAGTTTTTGCCAAGGCACATCAGCTGTATGTTCACAGACGAAAAAATGAAGCATATCAAGAAAAGAACACTGTCCCTACTGTGAAACATGGAGGAGGCTCTGTTATGTTCTGGGGCTGCTTTGCTGCGTCTGGCACAGGGTGTCTTGAATCTGTGCAGGGTACAATGAAATCTCAAGACTATCAAGGAATTCTAGAGAGAAATGTACTAGCCAGTGTCAGAAAGCTTGGTCTCAGTCGCAGGTCATGGGTCTTGCAACAGGACAATGACCCAAAACACACAGCTAAAAACACCCAAGAATGGCTAAGAGGAAAAAATTGGACTATTCTAAAGTGGCCGTCTATGAGCCCTGACCTCAATCCTATTGAGCATCTTTGGAAGGAGCTGAAACATGCAGTCTGGAAAAGGCACCCTTCAAACCGGACACAACTGGAGCAGTTTGCTCATGAGGAGTGGGCCAAAATACCTGCTGAGAGGTGCAGATGTCTCATTGACAGTTACAGGAAGCGTTTGATTGCAGTGATTGCCTCAAAAGGTTGCGCAACAAAATATTAAGTTAGGGGTACCATCATTTTTGTCCATGCCTGTTTCATGAGTTTATTTTTTTACATAATTCTGTTGAAGCATGGTTGAAAAACAATGTCTGACTTTCATTGGTTAACATTTATAGAATTTTTATTTATTATTACTTTTGTCAGATTAAAGTTATTTCTGTGACCATTGTGACTTTTTCTTTCATTGACCAAAGGGTACCAACAATTTTGTCCATATATATAGATCTGACTTTTAACAAAAGAACGTAGTCCATTATAAATTTCAGAAAAAATGTTTGGCCAGGTTCATTCATTAAACCGTATCTCTCACTCCCTTCCCCCCCTCTCTCCCTCCTCTGTAACACACACTAAAGTAATTAGCCGTGCTGTTCTCACGCTCCTCACGGGGGTAATTGGGGTTAGTTACTATAGACTCGTAAAACTGTTCAGTTACTTCAGTAGTATGTGTTTGTGTGTGTTTGTGTTTTTTTTTTTTGATTAAAGCGCCTAAATGATGGCTGACGCACAGCAATTCAGCTTTATGTGCCTCCGAATTCTTTAATGAAGGAAATAAGACATCACAAAAGACACACACAAATGAAAAACTCGGGGTTTGTTTGGAATGGTGGCATGGAAAAAAGACAGCAGGGGGATGCCTATGAGACAGAGGTGAAGATGTGAGTAATATGCTGTGTGTGTTTGTGTGTGTGTGTATGCATGTGCGTGCGATCGCGGTTTGACGTGTGTGTGCGTCGGTGATTGCAACCATGTGTGTGCACGTGTATGTGTATTGTTTAGTACAACCATGGGTCAGTGTAATTTTGTGTGTTGGTAAATGCAGCCACAGCCATAATATATATATATATATATATATATATATATATATATATATATATATATATATATACACAAACCGGATTCCAAAAAAGTTGGGACACTATACAAATCGTGAATAAAAACTGAATGCAATGATGTGTAGGTGCCAACTTCTAATATTTTATTCAGAATAGAACATAACACACGAAACAAAAGTTTAAACTGAGAAAATGTACCATTTTAAGGGAAAAATATGTTGATTCAGAATTTCATGGTGTAAACAAATCCCAAAAAAGTTGGGACAAGTAGCAGTAAGAGGCTGGAAAAAGTAAATTTAAGCATAACGAGGAGCTGGAAGACCAATTAACACAAATTAGGTCAATTGGCAACATGATTGGGTATAAAAAGAGCTTCTCAGAGTGGCAGTGTCTCTCAGAAGCCAAGATGGGTAGAGGATCACCAATTCCCACAATGTTGCGCAGAAAGATAGTGGAGCAATATCAGAAAGGTGTTACCCAGCGAAAAATTGCAAAGACTTTGCATCTATCATCATCAACTGTGCATAACATCATCCAAAGATTCAGAGAATCTGGAACAATCTCTGTGAGAAAGGGTCAAGGCCGTAAAACCATACTGGATGCCCGTGATCTCCGGGCCCTTAAACGACACTGCACCACAAACAGGAATGCTACTGTAAAGGAAATCACAGAATGGGCTCAGGAATACTTCCAGAAACCATTGTCAGTCAACACAATCCACCGTGCCATCCGCCGTTGCCAGCTGAAACTCTACAGTGCAAAGAAGAAGCCATTTCTAAGCAAGATTTACAAGCTCAGGCGTTTACACTGGGCCAGGGATCATTTAAAATGGAGTGTGGCGAAATGGAAGACTGTTCTGTGGTCAGACGAGTCACGATTCGAAGTTCTTTTTGGAAATCTGGGACGCCATGTCATCCGGACCAAAGAGGACAAGGACAACCCAAGTTGTTATCAACGCTCGGTTCAGAAGCCTGCATCTCTGATGGTATGGGGTTGCATGAGTGCGTGTGGCATGGGCAGCTTGCATGTCTGGAAAGGCACCATCAATGCAGAAAAATATATTCAGGTTCTAGAACAACATATGCTCCCATCCAGACGTCATCTTTTTCAGGGAAGACCCTGCATTTTCCAACAAGATAATGCCAGACCACATTCTGCATCAATCACAGCATCATGGCTGCGTAGGAGAAGGATCCGGGTACTGAAATGGCCAGTCTGCAGTCCAGATCTTTCACCTATAGAGAACATTTGGCGCATCATAAAGAGGAAGGTGCGACAAAGAAGGCCCAAGACGATTGAACAGTTAGAGGCCTGTATTAGACAAGAATGGGAGAGCATTCCTATTTCTAAACTGGAGAAACTGGTCTCCTCTGTCCCCAGACGTCTGTTGAGTGTTGTAAAAAGAAGGGGAGATGCCACACAGTGGTGAAAATGTCCATGTCCCAACTTTTTTGGGATTTGTTGACACCATGAAATTCTGAATCAACATATTTTTCCCTTAAAATGGTACATTTTCTCAGTTTAAACTTTTGTTTTGTGTGTTATGTTCTATTCTGAATAAAATATTAGAAGTTGGCACCTACACATCATTGCATTCAGTTTTTATTCACGATTTGTATAGTGTCCCAACTTTTTTGGAATCCGGTTTGTGTTATATATATATATATATATATATATATATATATATATATATATATATATATATATATATATATATATACGTACACACACCCATATATATATATATATATATATATATATATATATATATATATTATATATATAAAGAGAGAGAGAGAGAGAGATAGAGAGAGAGATAGATAGACATTAAAAAAACAGCCTATATATAGCCAAACCCAACACACACCACACACACACACAACACAGTTCGTCACAACAGATGCACAGACATACATTACAAATTCACAATAATCTGCAAACAAAAGAAACAGGCAGTGTGTGTGGCAACTGTCCAGGTCACCCTGCCTACGGACTCCTTGCCAACATCTAAGGACCAACCAGCTGAGTCAGGAATTATAGAGGAAGAATAATAAATCATCTTCAGGTCATCTTGGGGTTTATTAAGTGGCTTATATAAAAAAAAAATTATTTATATACATATACATATATATATAATATATATATATATATATATATATATATATATATATAATATATAAACCTTTGCGCAAAGCTATAACTGCACAAGACACAACCGATCTCATAACAAATGAGCTATAGCCTCAGAGGAACAATCACTAACACACACTCCCTCTTTCTCTTCTCCCTCTAACCCTCCCTTCTCTCTCTCTCTCTCTCAGGAGAGCATGTAGCGTATCAGGTCCTCCGGGAGATCGCGGGTGGAAACGAAACGAAACATCGCTTTGCGCCTCATTAGCTGAGATTACCCATAATGCATTAGGACAAAGCAGCTCCTCAGGTAAAGGAGGTGTCGCCCCTTCTGGGCAGGGGGTAATGCAATTAGTGGGCTCCAGAGCTGTCAATCAGTGCCAAAAGGACAATTAAACACTATGCAATTGAGCCGTGTGTATGTATGTATGTATGAGGTGTGTGTGTGTGTGTGTGTGTGTGTGTGTGTGTGTGTGTGTGTGTGTGTATAAACACACACACACACACACACACACACACACATATATAGTTGTTTAATTGTCCTTTTGGCACACATACATACATACATACACACACACACACATATATATATATATATATATATATATATATATATATATATATATATATATATATATATATATATATATATATATATATATATATATATATATATATATATATACATATACATATACACACCCACACACACACACTCACTCACTTGCAAAACTGTATGCTCAGTCAATCAGTGACATATAGGTTATCTGTACTTGTTGTTTGTCTAAGACCGTCCCCGGTGTTTTTCCTTTCCTGCAAATGCACAACATACATAAGGGACCAAATCCCCTCATCACATAATCACTGCACACTGGGTAACACCAGTGAGACAGTATCATACGTCCTCGGGGTGTTTTGTTCTGTTTTTATAATGAACACAACCTGCAAACCCCCAACCGCATCCATAATGATAAGTGTTAACCACTTTCTCCTTGTGTTGAATTTCTAAAGTTCTATACTTATATTAGTAATATAATTATAGATTGTATTACAGAAGGATTTTTCCCAAATCTTACTAACAAAAATTCAAAATGAAAAATGTTTGTAGAAGCAAAAAAAAAAATGTATTAAAAGTAAATTAATGTCAATTTCATGTCAAAGGAACTTTGAAATTGATTCCGTTTTCATTTTTGTTTTCCTGAAAACATCATTCACTCTTTCTAAAAGGTGCCACTCATTAATTTCATTACGTCTAAGAATATATCAATGAAAGTGGCGAAAGTTAAGTATCGCAAGTTAACATTAGAAAACTAGCAAACTTTCGCTCGACGTGCTTTTCCATGTTATAAGTTCTTTGCATGTAAAAAAAAAAATAATAATTTGAACGAATATTTGATTAGTTTTTTCCTGAGGTCTGGCCTGGAGTGCTTTTATACTGGCTTAGCTATATGCAAACGCACACATACATAGCTTTTACATTACACTGTCTCTCATGTGAAGGCGGGATTTGGTAACAAATTGTCCTTGACTGGAGGCTAAACAGAAATGTTTGAACTTTAGTCTGTAATGACTGACTGAATCCACTGAATCCGTACATCGTCTACCATTGTTAATGAACGATGGTGAAGAAAGGCGATTCTGGATATTAACAGTACTCTGAAGATGTAAAAAAATAATCTAACTAATTAATAGTTTAAATCTACTATTAAACTGTCCATAATTGCACTTTAAAAATCAATATAAATAAAGATGAAAATGCTGGGAAAAAATGCTAATGCGTATTTCATTCTTCATGCATGTGTGTGTGTTATTGTTAAAGAAACCAGAATGAAATAATGATGATTGACTATAACTGATCATGTGACCATGTGATTTTAACCACTGTTGTGCTTATTGTTTGGGAGTTGATTGGGATGCCGGGGGTCCACTCAGTAAAAAAAACAACAACACGACAAATAACATCTACCCAGGACAAACAATCCAGAGTGGTTCGTTTTGTTTCCACACGTCTGCGAGCTGAACACCTATAATGCGGCCCGCAGGCCGGTTCGGCCCCTTTCTTCCCGACAGCACCTAATTGGGCGAAATCTGTGATCTAATTAAACGTCCAATTAGTAAGAGAAGGGCCGTTTAGCCGTCGGCGACTGGAAAGAACACGAAAAAAAAAGATAACAAACAGAAAATCAATGACAGACCGGAGAGGCAATGAGGACTAATCTAGACGGATATGTAACCTGCAGACAGACATGCCTTGTTCGACGGGATCGGTGTGTGTGTGTGTGTGTGTGTGAGTGTATGTGTACGCTATTCATTACACACATACTAATACCAACACATGCTCAAAGCATTACTGTATTCAATAAGGGAAGGGGAGGGGGAGGGCGTTTATTCAATTAACGCGTTCACGCAGCCATAAAAGAATCAGCAGCCCATCAATTATTAACAGCCCACTTAACCTTGGAGATGGCGAGGCCTCCCCGAGAAACATTCACTTAGCCCCTGCTTCATCAAATATTAACAACGGGGTCATTGCGGAGCCTTCTACATGGAAATGACAAAAACGCTGCCTAGCTGCTGAGAACCATAATAATGAACCATGTAATAGCGTCTAGGTTTTACAGTTCTCTAAAACAAGAGCTCCGTACTTCAGCGAAACAAGTCGCCGTTACAGTATACGTACACTAGAACAGGAGCCCTGACTTTAGAATCATTTTTATTTGTCACATATATATATACACATATATATACACCGCTATATCCGATCTTCCCTCGGGTCACGGGGAGCCTGTGCCTAACTCAGGCGTCTATGGGCATTAAGGCAGGATACACCCTGTATGGAATGCCAACCCATCACAGGGCACACACACACACACATTCATACACTAGGTACAATTTTCCAATGTGCCAATCAACCTACCATGCATGTTTTTGGACCGGGGGGAAACTGGAGAACGATGAGGAAAACCCCTGAGGCACATGGGGGACATGCAAACTCCCACACGGCCGAGACGGGAACCGAACCCAGATCCTGGAGATGTGAGGCGAATGTGCTAACCCCTAAGCCACCGTGCCCACCGGTGCTCAAACCCCCGATCTTCCAGTCAGTACTGAGCTACCCCCCTCCCCCCAAGTCAGGTCTGTAAAGTCTACAAAACTGGGTCTGTATGGTCTATAAACCCATACTTTTTCCAGAAATGCAGTAATACAATCATGTACCAGGCTAATCAGCATGTCCAGTGGAGAGAAGACTTTTCATTTTCAACCAGGGAGCCGTGCATTAAAAAAATTAGTAGAGCAAGGGTGGGCAAACTTTTGGAAAAAATTGGAAAAGCTGAACCCCCTCAAAAGGATGTGCAGTTACGCCTGCAGTTTCAGGTCGCGAGTGTGGGGTGTGAGCGAATATACCGCGCAAATCGCGTACTCTCCGTTGTTTTGTTTTCCCTGGGGGGGTTGTTTGGAGTATTAGCGTGTCGCGTCATTAGTTGTTGACGCCGGGGGGGTTGCGTCTGCCGTGTCTCGGATTGCTGCCGAGGGACCAGGGGTTCTGGTTCAACCTTTGTATGAGCTTCACTATTAAAAGGCCGGGGGGGGGGGGGGGGGGGGGGTTTGGGGGTACTTTTGGGTAGTTTTTGTGTAGTTTGGGGTAGTTTGCACATGTCTGGAGTAGAGGGTCAGGCCTGATGCAGTGTCCCAGGAGCAGCTAGGTGTTGCTAGGGCTTGAGCCTTTATTTTCTCAGGGTAATTTTCTCAGGTTTCTCAGATCAGGTTAATTTTATGCTTTTATTTATTTGTTTGAATTCTCACTCAGTCTCACTTCTGCCCTCGGGTCTAGTGTCTTGAGTGTCTCCCTGGCTTCCTTCATCCCCCTCCTTTCATCCTCCCCCGATCACTGAAACAGAGGAAAGATGGATTAGATAAAGTTAACACAGGTGTGCGCTTCCTCCTGCTCGTCTCCGCCGCCTCACCCTCCATTCACAAAACCGGGACAAGCTTGGCCACGCCCCCTCTTACACAATAATAATAATAATAATAATAATAATAATAATAATAAAACAAGCATAATTTAAATCTATTACTCATCTAGCATTTATCAGGTGTTTGTTACTTCATATCTGTTTAATTGGTCTAGAAGCATTTCTATTTTTGTTTTTGTTTTGTTTTTTATATCCCATGAATGAGCAGAATGAGTCATGCTTTTTTAAATGTTCATTTTTAATTAATAATTAATTGCTACGAGTTGACCAATCGTACATTTTTCAGGTCTCAATGCACAATACTTTTAGGTCTCTAATGTATCAGATGATATAAATATATAAATTCCACTCAAAATCTCTTCCTTTAACAAAATGATAAACGATTTAATATTTCTTTCAACTTCCTTTCATTTTAAGTCCTTTTTCATTTCAATTAAAAAATTGTTGTGGTTGTTTTAATTGTTAAATACAATCTGTGGCTCTTTTAAGAATTATGTTTCTGTTTTGGTTGCTTTCCATATAAATTGGTGATAGGTTTAGGTTAAAAACTAGTAATATAGTGAGTAGCTCATACCTGTTTTGACATGCACAACTAGTAGGTGCAATTCAGGGAAATGTAGGAAGCGTGAGGTTTTTGCGTGTTGCTGCGTGTTTTTTCTTAATAAAAGGTTTACATTTACATTTATGGCATTTGGCAGACGCCCTTGTCCTGAGAGACTTACAACTGATCAATTGCTGGTTTAGAGCCTTGCTCAAGGGCCCGTAGTGGCAGCATACCTTAACCACTGAACTACCACCTCTCACATTTACCCACCTCCCAAACTACCACAGGTTTAGACAGTAATGGACTGTCTAAAAGCTATATGCTACGCACTATATTACCATATACAACCTAAACATATCACCAGTTTATGTGGAAAGCAACCATCAAGCTGTGGGGATGCTTTTCTCACACAGAAATGAGCGCTCTGTTAATAAAATTAGTGCCGGTAAAGTGAATTTGTATTAATGCGTATTAGTAACTTTGACAGCCCTATTTAATACATTAAAAAAAGCAATGGGCAAGTCAATGTATAAGTGTATATGTGCAGCGCTTCCAATATTAATATGTCATATTGGCCAGGCCAGGCAAGAAACAATTCTTAATTCCATTGGTTTAATCTGAGGGATTCCTCTGAAGGCAAATAGTTCGCCGTTATCTACTGTCAGTTTGGTAGGAACAGAAAGACGGGCTCAAAACCGAACCATTGACTCTTACCATGATGGAGTACAGGGGGACACAGGGCGTCTCAGCAGATGTTGCCCAGCTTTGTGTTCCCTTGCTGGGCCAAGAATCTCTGCAGGTTCCCCTGGCAGCTCTACTGCACCATCCTGAGGATCAGAGACAGTGCATAAAACACACACACACACACACACACACACACACACACACACACACACACACACACACACACACACACACACACAGACGCGTTCTTACAGAGCACCCAACACCTGCTCTGAGCTACCCTGCCAAAGCTGCACTTACGGCCCAATACAATGCACTCCATTGTTACAGTGAAGTGATTATCTGCTTGACATTTTAAATTAATTGAAATTAAATATTAAAAAAAGGATTAATAATTAAACAATCTCATTTCTTCATGGAGCTACGAAGCTGCGAACATGTACATCAAATGTAATCAAATGAAATTAGTGTATGCTGAATGATGTGATCCACTGCAGTGACCCCCAGACGTGGTGCAAATACTTTGTTACTGTACTTAAATAGATTTTATCCTTGTATCATTAATTCACTATTTATTGATTAGACAAATGTATTACTGTAAATATCTGTATTATCTATTTTGTACCTTTTTAAACCCGGCTTGTTACTTTGGTTTTAATCTACTAGATGAGACAGGGGGAGTCAGGGATGTAAACATGATATTCGTGATCGTGATCATCATCATCATCATGTTTTCTCTGCTTGTGTTCTATATGGTGGATGTTCCGCCTGGATACATTCATTAGGGAACAAAATCTGAAATTCCAACTGTTTATTTTAAAACGGTTACAATATTATTTTGCCTCTATGTTAAGTTTGACTTCACTAATAAAATAAAATAAAAATACAATTGCATAAACATTTATACATTTTATAACAGACAAAAATGTGCGATTAAGTTGCCAGTTTTTGTCAAAGCCCATACTTCTTTAATAAACGCATTTTAAAACATGAGTATCTGCGCTTATGCTTAAATCAAGTATATGTGTACTTTTTTGAGTACACATATATTTTTTTGAGTACACATATACAAAGGAGCAGCTTGGTGTACTAAAGTTCAGACAATGAGAAGTTCAGGAAGGAAAACAAGCATTTGGAAAAACTAAATCATGAAGACTAAAGAACACACCAGACAGGTCAGGAATAAAGTAGTTGAGAAGTTTAAAGCAGGGTTAGATTATAAAAAGCATATTCCAAGCATTTGCCCTGTTCAATCCATCATCCAAAAATGGTGGTGGAAAAAAAGAGTGTTAACTGGCAAGAAGAAAGCCATTGTTGACAAAAAGGAATACGATTTCTCATTTGCCACAAACTATGTTGGTGGCCAGCAAACATGTGGAAGAAGGTACGGTTTAACTTTTTGGCCTACAAGTAAAATAGGCGGAAACTGAAAACATCAGCCTGAACACACCATCCCCACCATGAAACATGGTGGTGGCAGCATCATGCTGTGAGGATGCTTTTCTTCAGCAGGGACAGGGAAGCTGGTCAGAGTTGATGAGATGATGGATGAGGGCACTCCTGGTAGAAATCTTATTAGAAGCTGCAAAAGACTTGAGACTTGGGTGGAGGTTTCACCTTCCAGCAGGACACCGAACCTTAAACATACAGCAAGAGCTACAAGGGAATGGTTAAGATCAAATTATATCCATGTGTGAGAACGGCCCAGTCAAAGTCCAGACCTAAATCCCATTGAGACTCTATGGCAAGACTTGAAAATTGCTGTTTTGCAAATAAGAATGGGGCAGAAATTCTCCAGATGTGCAAAGCTGGTAGAGACTTAGCCAAAAAAGACCTGCAGCTGTAATTGTATTGAAAGATAGGAGGGCTGAATACATATGCACAGCACACTTTTCAGATTTTTACTTATAAATCACGAATGCTTGTTCTTGCACTTCACAACTTGTGTTAAAATAGTTTGTAGTTATAATGTGACAAAATTCCTTTAGGAACAGCTTCCTTTAGGAGAAACGATGGCAGGAGCAACGATGGCAGGAGCAACGCTGACGTATAGGATTTTCAATCTTGGTCATAACACCGGAATGTTCCTGATTTCTACTGCATGTACACACCTTCTAATTCAGGTTTTTTAACATCATGTTAATAGTGAAGACATCCAAACAATGACAGCACATAGGGGGCTGAGATGGCGACGAATGTCAAGCTGGATGTCGAAGTCGTGATGGGAAACGTCGTTCTATCCTCCGCAATAAAGAATGTACCGAGGGAGACGAATGCTGAAAATTTGGTTCCATGCAGGAAGGAAAAGACGAAGACCAAGGAGGAGGTTTATGGATGTGGTGATGGAAGCTCATTCAAGAACCGTCTCCATGTCTAACGAAGACCAGAGTGGGGAGAACATCAAACTTATGAACCTCAGCAGACCAAATGATAGTTTTCCACTGACCAAATATCCATTCCTTGTTTAGAGAGAAGTTGTGTATTCCTTATGTATACCATATATTATTATGTATACGTGCAATAACCTATATTTTAAAACGTCACTAATGTTTACATGAAGAGAATCTCTGAACACCACTACATCTGCACTGTAAACACTGAGACTGTAGTAAGGACATTGTCAATAAATAAAGACGGCAGAAGAGTTTATAAACCTATTACCCTTAATAATAACACACCAAGCTGCCAGATTTCCCAGTTACGGAAAACACAGCCCAGTGACGCAACTTACCTCATTAAAAACGAAATATTCAATCGTCTCATTAATACATTCAATTCATCTTCCTGTACTATCTGGATTTTTTTTAAATAGACGCTCTACAAACTCGTCCCCATAAAACACATCAGGATTTTTTTAAATAAAAAAAACTACACGTACTGGTGAAAAAACTACAAGTACGGTGAAATGCGCCTTCCGTGTGCAGGGATGTTTGGTCTTTGTAGTTTAAGTTCTTGACGCCTGTATGCAAACCTGTGGCTAATAAAACTACATTACCCATAACCGGCGTGGTAAGACATCCGGGATTCCCTTGAATGTTCCGGGGAGTCGGGTCCGTGCGTCGTTTCCTTGCGGCAGAGGAGAAAGAGAGAGAGAGAGGAGGTGGTGTCGAGAGACTGGAAACCTTTTCTCATCCGGATCCCCGCTCAGCTTCCACTGTACAATGAAATTAACTTCATTCACGCCCGCCTCTGATCTCCACTATTTCACCCTACTGCTGGTGAGTAAGGTGCATGTCCGGGTGCACCACTGTGCACCTCAGTCATCCCCCCAATGGGACTTCTTATGCTCTAGAAGTTATGCTAGCTCTCTAGCCTGTTAGCATCATAAACTAGCCGGGAGTTGAGTTGCATGCCGTGAGATTGAACCTGCGCAGTGCAGACTCCAGATATGGATCGATCATATGTGCAAAGTAATGCCAGAGATCGCGTATAGTGTTTACTTCTGTTTGATGGGTGATGATCACCTCCAAACGGGCTGTGTGTGTAAATATATATATATATATATATATGTGTGTGTGTGTGTGTGTGTGCGCCGATCTGATTCCTAGCTAGTTAGCACGACTGCTTACTTCCCCCCGGTAATTATTACCAAAGACTATTAATCCACTATGTTCAATAATTTTACAATAACATGTCTAATCTGCCTGATCCGATCTCCTTATACAAGCCTACTATTTATTATAAATGAGCATATATTCCCTTTCTGTTTTTTTAATGACAGTGTTTGGATGTATGTAGGTAGGTTTATGGTATATGAAAGCTGTTTTAGGGACCATGAGGTAGCCACAGTGGATCATATAAAGGCTTATATAATATAATAGAAAATGAGTGTTGTTGGGGGTTTTGTGATGAGCAGGGGCTTCTGGCTGTTCCGGGTTTTAATGTGCAGGAAAAATGACACACAAGCTGTATTTAAACAGAAAATTATTATTATTATTATTATTATTATACTTAGTTTTTTTTTAAATATAAATTACGTACCATGTTTATTAAACTCGTAAACTGGCGTAAACTGAAGCTCTGAATGCCGTAACACAAGTTTGTGGAGTTATTTAGGGATGCATTCCGCTCTCTTCCGTCCTCTCTAACAAGACAAATCTGATTGGTCGAGTTCTCTGTTGTGGCCTAATCCTATTGGCTGGCAACCCGGAACTGGTGTGCGGCGCCGTGCTGTTCTCTGATTGATGTAAAGGTAAACGCGGACTCGTACTGCCGCGGCAGATCACGTGCACAAAATGTAACTATGAAATATAACCTAATTTCATAATAGTCATAAAATATAATCATTATATATACATATTATATATTACATATAATCATTATAATTGCTGTTATTAAACGTCTGCACATACATTAGTGTGTGCACAAGTGTATATGTGCATGAGTCTGTAGTGTGTGTGTGTGTGTATATATATATATATATATATATATATATATATATATATATATATATATATATATATATATTATACACACATACTTTTTAATTTGATATTCCAACAAACAACTTTTTAAAAATTAACTTTAACTATATATCTATATAAATTGGGAACATTTTAAATAAAGAAAAGTACCTCTGATTGCTCAAGTCCTTAAACTTTCATAATCTGGGATATAGGGTGTACAAACTTGTGCAACCTGGGCATTTCTTCTTCTTTTTTTTTTGTTTGAGCGCATTAAAGATGTAACAGGTGTGTTGTATTTTATTTATAAAATGTTTGTGCAGGTGTAATGTATTTATGTATTTAAAATAAGTTATGCTAGAGTTTAACAGTTTAATGTCATATGTACAGGACATTACAGCATAGAGGTCATTCATACTCGGTGAACCCTTCCGAACACCCATGTGCATAAATAATGGCGTAAAGGGGGTTAAAGTTTTGTTTGCATTGTAATGAGTGCAGCCTTGATCAGGTTTTCTTTATAATAAGCCCATCTGAGCAATAAACTCTGATATTAACCTGTTATCAGGGGGCGAAGTGAGCAGATGCGAGGAAGTCTGAATTAATATGAGTGATATAAAGTGTATTTAAATGCAAACTTGCATTAAATAGAAACTCTATGTACTCTTTTCTTGAGATTATACTATATACATATATAATTATACTATATTATACATATATATTATACATATCTAATTATACTATATACATATAAGATATACATAGACTGGCATAAGGAAAAGCCTGTTCTTGAAATTGTCATTTGCTGGCTAGTGCTTTTCTTCCGCAAAGTAAGAGGCAAACAGGTTTTTTTTTTTTGTAATGCTTGACTGCTTGACATTTGTGGGGGTTATTTGCTGACACCCATGGAACAAATCGTTTCCCTTATCCATCGCTACATTATTAACAGATATAGTCAAATATATTTTCTTCCTTTGCATTTGTTTAATGTGAAGATATTGCTGTACAATAGCAAACACCGTCAGTCAAACCTGTCCCTCGAAAAGCCTCGTTTCAGTCCCAAAAGTTTTCAGCGTGACGAGAGCTCAAGTGTCAGGACGCCATTGTTGCATGATGGCGCTGAACAGTCCTTTAGGCTTTGTTAATGTGTTACCTCATCTGCTTTGTCTATTGGTGGCAGTTGGTGTTGCTCTTCTCATTATGCCAGGATCTTAGGAGGTCTACCGATGGCACTGTGCCGTATTGTGTGGATTGTGGATTAATCTTGGAATTGGCTCGTTTGTACTTCTGTTATGTTTTGCTGACAGTAGGAGTGAGATTAGTTGACGATTTTTAAGCAGCGCTGTGCACTGGCTGCCAGCAGTATGGCTGTGCTTGCCATATGGCTTGCGGACTGTATGTGTGTGTGTCATTAAATATGTTTCCGATTCTTTTTTTTGTGTGTGTATGTGTGTGTGTGTAAACTTACTATGTCACCAACATTTTCGGAACACACCTTGTTTTCTCATAAACCGCCGGTGACAATACTGATTCGTTTCTACATATGTCCACACGAATGTGTAAAGAATGTTTACATCCTGTCCTTAAGCAAATATAGATGAGCTTGTGCAAATTTGTGATTCAGAAGCGCACACGTGGCATCCATTCTGTGCCGCTTTCGAGATCAAAGATAAGCCACACCTTTTTTTTTTTTTATATATTTTTTTGTATTTTAATTCGGCAGAAATCATTTGCTGTTGCATGTTCGAGAATGATCGCACATGATTCTAGCTAATATCAAACGTATTCCTAGTTTGTTTTATTTTCATAAGCAGCTTTGGAATAATTAATTAAAAAGTAATAATTAGTGTATAATGAGTGAACCAGAGTTCCCTTATCCAGACCGACTTACAATTATCTCTCTTTTTATTGAGCAGTTAAAGGTCTTGTTTAAGCGTTCGGCACAGGCAGCGTAGGCATTTGTGCGAACGGACCTTACAACCTTCAAGTCAGAAGTCCAACTTCTGACTATTACAATCTTAACCAATCAGCTGTTGCGTCCCCGTGGCAATGATTTGTGAGCAAAAACCCTCTGAGATGATATAAGACAGAAATTATATAAGAGAAATCAGACTCACGATGTCTCGCCTCCTGTAGAAACACACCAGGCAACATATATTCTTTCCTTATAGTTGAGTGTATACCTGAGTGACCTGATATTTTGGTCAGATGTTATGCTGTCTAAGCTCTACTGCTTTGTACGTGGTCAGAAAAACCTACCACACCTATTGGATCATGTTTGCTTCTTTGACAGTGTGTGTGTCAGTGCGGGAAATAGTAGGATTCACTACGACTAGCATGATTTGTTTAGTAAATGGTGTTATTATTTTGAACCGGTCCAGTATAGACCATGGAATTACTGACAAAGATAATGTGTATAAATTGGATGGATGGACAGAAGAGAGAAGTGGCAAAGAATGAGTTTTCAGATCAGCGTAAATATATAATCCTTTAGCACCTTCGACTTTAAACAATCAATAGAATGTTTTTTAAATTCACTCATTCAATAAATTCAATAATAAATTTGTAAAATTCAAGGAATATTACTTTTTTTACAGTGAACAAGAGCAGACCTATAATAGAGACTTGTGGGACACCTTTTGACATACGGAGGAATTTATTGATGTTAATTAGCCATCAGCAGGAAGAATTTGTGCCTTTGTTGTAGTCGAGGTTATTATACAGTACTACGGTATCTCGCTATGATCATGAGCAGGTTTCTGGTTTGAGAGATTACTAGTCCTATAAGGTTATTGTAAGGTCTATTGGCGGTTTGGTCCTCTGGTTATAGTGGCATTAGGCAATTTAATTTGAGTAGCAAGGTTGGTACCGAGACATGGTTTTACAGCTAGTTACGATGATATGATCTAATCATATTTAAACGTGACGTAATCAGCGTTTAAATAAAAAAAAAAAACGTATTGCCTCAGCATGACACGTTCCCCCTTACAACCCACTCCGTTTCATCTTATAATTACAAGCGACAGTGTAATTACTGCTGTGGGATTTTGATCCCATGGTCAATCAATGTTCCTTCATGCGTGTGTCTGGGTAAGGGCCATATTTTTTACCTTCGATAAAAATGGCTGTAACCCCAAATGAAATCCGGTCCGACTCATAATGTCATGCTTAAAGGTTTTTAGTATTTCTGCATCTTTCTATAAAGAAATTCATGGTTTTGGTACACGTGACCAACCGGACAACTTCTGGTCAAAGCAACCCAGAAAAGACGTATTCAGCACGCATGGAATTTTTGGATTGCGTTTGCTACAGACGAACTGCGGCAACGTTATTCGTCAGACATTCAGACAGAATGTAAAATATTCCGGTTTAATAATCAACTTTTCCTTTCGTTTTCACCAGCACGTGTTTGTTTCAATTTCTTTTAATTGATGCAGGGTGTAAAATATCTTTCTTTATGTAACACATTAGGGGGCACGGTGGTGTAGTCGTTAGCACATTAGCCTCACACCTCCAGGGTCGGGGTTCGATTCCCGCCTCTATCATGTGTGTGTGTGTGTGTGTGTGGAGTTTGCATGTTCTCCCCGTGCCTCGGGGTTTTTCTCCGGGTTCTACGGTTTCCTCCCCGGTTCATAAACATGCACGGTAGGTTGATTGGCACCTTGGAAAATTGTCCCAGTGTATGAATGTTTGTGTGCCCTGCGATGGGTTGGCATTCCATCCAGGGTGTATCCTGCCTTAATGCCCATAGACGCCTGAGATAGGCACAGGCTCCCCGTGACCCGAGTGAAGATCGGATAAAGCGGTAGAAGATGAATGAATGTAACACATTAACATATTACCGCAAAAGACCATACAATATTACAGACTCCTCATGGACTCGCCATTCACTTGCATAGACCAATCACAGACTTACTGTTCACCTACATAGACTCACTATACGCATACATAGACTTACCATAGATATACTCCTAATACAAATACATACACGTACCTACACTCACCATACACTTACATACATCCACCATGGGTTTGGCATAGACTCACCATGCACAAGCATAGACTCATCCATGGACTCACCATACAGTTATATGCACTCACAGTGGGCTCACCATACAAACGCATTGACTCACAACAGACTCACCATACCATTACAAAGACTCACTAGCTAATGAACCATTCAAGTATTACATGTATTGTTTTTTTGTTTGTATCACAATATTATGAAAAACAAATAAAAAAAAATTGCCAATTTGATATCAGGTTTAGCAACGAACCTAGAAACGATGAATTTGAGCTTAATACACACAGTACAAATAATTAGTTACCCAAAGTGTCTACTTAAAGTACCTACACTTTCCTGGAGTAATTATTTTCTAGCCGACTTTTTACTTCTACTCCTTAAATTTTCACGCAATTATCTGTTTTAAAACAGCCTCATTACTTCTATTTCATTTCAGCTTGTCATTCATTCATTCATTCATTCATTCATCTTCTACCGCTATATCCGATCTTCCCTTGAGTCTATGGGCATTAAGGCAGGATACACCCTGGATGGAATGCCAACCCTTCGCAGGACACACACACTCACACACACATTCATACACTAGGGACAATTTTCCAAGGTGCCAATCAACCTACTGTGCATGTTTTTGGACTGGGAGGAAACCGGAGAACCCGGAGAAAAACCCCCTGAGGCACAGGGAGAACATGCAAACTCCACACACACATGGTCGAGACGGGGCCTGGAGGTGTGAAGCGAACGTGCTAACCACTAAAACACCGTGCCCCTTCAGCTTGTCATCATGTTAAAAAAAAATCCATATAAATTGCGCGATCTGGATAGAGTGAATATGATTGTGGTTGGACGAGAAGTAGAAACGTATATAATTCCGATACCGTATTGGTTTGTACTTTTACTTGAGTTAATACTTCTTGTACAGAAGTCTTATTAATCCCTACTATCTATCCTTCAACCTGAGTAATGAATGTGAATACTTTTGAAACCAGTGGGAAGGAGTGACATGTCTGTCTTTTGCTAGCGACCAAGCTAGCCAACTAACCGTGATGTTATTATTGTTGTAAACTCAACATACAAGAATATTCGTATATACGGTGGCACTCGTTTACAAGTAAAACCGCTGTTTTGTGTTCGGCTCATCTGACGTCACTCCGAATAGAGGAAGCTCTCAAGTTGCAGAGAAAGGAATTGCCATAGGCTGCTAATTTTGCTGAGCCTATGTAAAGGTATCTTTTTGGGAGCGGGCAACGGTGCAAATGTTTTAATAGTGAATCGAGTGTGATTTGACACATGTGATTTTTAGTTTTACTCCCGAATCAGGACGTGGAATTGGCAGGACTGAGCAACAGCTGGATATGTAGTGTTAATGCTATGGCTTCAAACGTAGCCAAGTGGTAAATAACGATGCTAGCCAGAATTGAATGGCGTCTTGATGTGTGAACGATTCAAAAATCTCAGACACTTTTTTCCCCCCGAGGGCATAAACATGATTCTTCGTTACCCGAGATATCTGAAAGGATTATCTGACAGAATTACTCCATGTCGTCCTCTCAGGGAAAATGTATTGTCAGGATTTTGAGTTAAAATCTGGTTACTAGCTCATACACGCTAACGTGCGATTGTCCGCATTATGTGTGACGTTCGTAACGTGCAAATCTGCTCAAGTGTGATATCAGATTGTCCCGAAACACCTCTTTGACACACGGCACCTTCGGAGCAATCGCTCCACTCTAATAGATGTTTATTGTTTTTAAACTTTATATCAGTATTTTAGGTCAAAATGACACACTCCTCCTGAGTCAGACAATATATTTACGCTGCTTGGATTTGATCGCTGAGGTAACGTGGTGGTGTTTTGTTTTCAGATCACCGGGCTGTACACTCCAGGGCGAGGGGAGATCACTAGTCTGGATGCAGGGAACATCGACGACATTCTCAGTAAGTGCTTGTTTAGTGGGTGTGTGTAGGATAAAGTGTGTATTGCATTGTTTAACTGACCTGGATGCACCGTTCTTTTACAGACAATGCGGGAGTGGCTTTAGTCAACTTTTATGCAGACTGGTGAGTATTGCGATTTGTGTTTTCGCAAAGTCAGTAATGCAGGCGTTGTGTTCATTGGACAGCAGGGTAAAAGACTGGAATTCACCATCACTAAAGGAAAGATAATTCGGATTATCAGGCACATTATCAAGCTTTTACATATACAATTATAGGCTCGCAAATTCAAGTAGGATTTTCCCCCGACATGCATTGGTACAATATGTGTGCATTGCATTTTCTTTAAATGTTGATGTACAGAACAATTACACCGTTTTTGTTATTAAAACAAGCTTCTGTAATTCTACTTTGCTTGTTTTACATCATTTTTACACTCATTCTGGTGTAGCAGAAATTAACCGATAGTATAGTAGTAATTTGTGGCTATAGTAAAATACCATAATAATGCCGGGTTTACTGCTACAGCCTGTTAGTGCATCCACTTTAACCAACTGACTGTCTATCTATCTATCTATCTATCTATCTATCTATCTATCTATCTATCTATCTATCTATCTATATATATATCTATATATATATATATATATATGTGTATGTGTGTGTATATATATACATATATATATATATATATGTCTCTAGTCTTTATTCTTTTTTTGGTATAATGTTAATATACTTAGAGTTGCACTCTGTTTATTCCATAATTTAAATGTTCATGCGTTTGGTATCAATGGTTGCAGTTTAAGATGAAAGGTTTAGAATTTTACCTCATAATAGAAGTGAAGTATATTAGGCGGAAAACTTGTTTACGAACACACGACAGTGAAATAAGAAGAACGATATAATTTTCTTTTGGAAGATAGGAACAATTTCTCGCCTGGTATTTTTTCCACAAGTCTTTTTAAAGATAGTCATGTTCCGTTTTAGAAGTATTGTTTATTTTGTGTGGTGTGTGTGTGTGGATTTGTCCTTGTTAAACCCCTGATGTGCTCTCTCTCTCTCTCTCTCTCTCTCTCTCTCTCTCTCTCTCTCTCCTCTCTCTCTCTGTTTCTGTGAGTTCAGGTGTCGGTTCAGTCAAATGCTGCACCCTATCTTCGAGGAAGCCTCTAATGTGGTGAGAGAAGAATATCCAGATCGTACACAGGTGGTGTTCGCCCGTGTGGATTGTGACCAACATAGTGAGTACAAACACACACACACACACACACACACACACAACCCAGTTTAGCCTTTCAGATAAAATAAATTAAACAGAATTATTGATGACCCATAAAGTGTTTGATGGTTTAATGACAAAACTGCATCTTCTGTGAAGTAAAGGCGGCTCAAAGACCCCCCGCCACGCAAGTGTGTGCGCGCGCGTGTGTGTGTGTGTGTGTGTGTGTGTGTGTGTGTGTGTGTCGCTGCACGTTTGTCCGTGTGCGACAGACAGAGCCAGATTCCACCCGATGAGCTTTGGACTATTTAACCCTCAGTATGGGGTTTCCTTTCATCTTCACTCACACTTTTTCCTGTCTTAGTCCTCCTTCTCACCCTCCATTCACTGGCTGTTCAGCGACACTCATTTTTGCATACTTTCCTTTTACGGTACTTTATTACGTATCGTATACCGGCAGAACCAGAACTTTTATGAAGCCAGAACGACTTTTAAGGAAACAGGCCTGGAGGGGAGAATTCAGGAAGTAAGTGTGCGGTTCATGTAAATCAGCAAGTCATAGAAATGCTGTAGCGATAGAGATCGGTTCATGACTTCGCAAACTGGCCCGACACGAAATACTGGGGGAGAACGCTTGAACTTTCAACCAACTGCAGGAAAAGCAAAAAAAAATAAATCATAGAATGCACCAGTTGTGCAATTCAGTCTTTAACTGTTTATTGCATTATACTATTGATCACTGCTACCTGTATAACAAGCAATAATGAGAATCTCCTTATTCCCATCCCATTTTTCTAGAAAGCCTTTCTATTATTTTTGTATATCAGTTATTGATATACACTTGCCATTAAGGTACGCACGTGCCCTGCGGGTTTATATATATATATTTTTTTTAACAATCGCGGAATGAAAGGTATTTTTCAAATATGGCTCCTCAAGTAACTACACAGGCAAAATCATTGTCTAATCTTTCTCTTCGCTTTAAACTGATGTCCCAGGGCACAATTTCAGCCCCATGAAAATATGCTTTACGCCACATGTCAAACTCAATGGCATTTTATGTGGCTCGCAAGAGATTAAAAGGTGTCTTATTGTCTTAAAATAAAATGTCCTGCTTTAAAGCGTGGATTGTTAATAAACTACATCTGCACAACGCATGAAGTACCCGCAAAGTAACGGCATCCCGCCACTAGAGTGCGGTGTATCCCACATTGGCGTTTACCGAGGGCGATTTTTCCAACAAGTGGAATCGAAAAATTGATGCCGATGGAAGGAACTTCCAAGAAATATGGAAAAGCAAATATATTTGCGTTTGTATTTCATGTAGAAAAATCGGTACGTGTTTTGTGTTATGAGGTGGCGTCGCTCATCAAACACTATATTCTGTATTATAGTTACAACTGGCTTTTCAATGGCAACCATAATGATTTACATGGTTTAGAATGGAAAATCTTTTTAGAATTTTAGCAGTAAATGGAAATCCAAATGGGAACTGGAGAAAAACCCCCCGAGGCACGGGGAGAGCATGCAAACTCCACACACACATGGCCGAGACGGGAATCGAACCCGGACCCTGGCGGTGTGAGGCGAACGTGCTAACCACTAAGCCATCGTGCCGTGCCCCCCCATGAATTAGTTATTAATAATTAATCTCTATAGAACGGAAAGTAACGTTTTTTTGACAGATAAACATGAGGTATGGCAGGTCTATAGTACCTCAAATTAGCACTCTTAGCATCTCTGGTGCTCTTTAATTGGATCTCGCTTTCTGGAAGGTTCCACATGAACAGATTAAAGATCCGTGAGGTTTACTGCGGAGAATGAAACTTCAAGTAATTAATAGGAACAGTGGCTCAAACAGTTTTGTGAACAGAACGAATTCTTTGTGTCGTTCGGATGTTGTTAAAAGTGCTGGAGAATTACACTTTCACAACAAACGCCAAAGACTAGAACACAAAAATCACCTTGTTCGGTCTTTTCCAGCCCAAAGGAGAAGAGATTGCGTTCCTCTGTTGGTATTCCTCCTGCTGTATCCCGCTCGTGTGTGTTATTTGTAAATGAATGCCCAAACCGAATCACGAGTTGTGCTGCGGCGGGAAAGAAATAACATGTATTGTCACGTCGCAATGTGTTTGTATATAAACATGGGACTGCCTTCTTTTTCTAGCCGATATAGCACAACGCTACCGGATTAGCAAGTACCCGACACTGAAGCTTTTCCGGAATGGGATGATGATGAAGAGGGAATACCGAGGCCAAAGGTCAGTGTCGGCCATCGCCGACTTCATCCGGCAACAGAAAGTGGACCCGATCACAGAAATCCACAGCCTTGAAGAGATCAACAAAGTAGACGTGAGTACACACACACACACACACAAACCTTCTCACACACATTCACAATCAATGTCCACGATGCGATTTTATTTATTTATTTATTTTGCCGTAAACAACCGGTCTTTTTCGTTGTCGTTCTTCTCAGAGGAGTAAGAGAACCATCATCGGCTACTTTGAGCAGAAGGACTCGGGTAACTACCACACGTACGAAAGGGTGGCGAATATCCTGAGAGATGACTGCGTCTTCCTGGCCGCGTTCGGGTAAGAAAACTCATCACGTCATTAACTTTTATGGGAATCAGTAAATCTTGTAGCGTAGCACTTATTCCATGCCCCCCCCATCTCCTTTGTTTCAGTGAGGTGTCTAAACCGGAGCGCTTCAGCGGTGATAATGTTATCTATAAGCCGATCGGAGAGAGCGTCCCTGACATGGTGTTTCTCGGCTCGCTTACAAACTTCGACCTGACGTATACGTGGGTGCAGGACAAGTGTGTGCCACTGGTCCGGGAGATCACTTTCGAGAACGGAGAGGTGATATTATATACACAAACACCCACCACCATCCATTAACCATAGCGCCTGTACAGCTTCTTATGCATGCAACTGTTTAATCACAGCTGATGTGTTTAAGCATCATTCAGTCCTGCAGACACACACACACACACACACACACACATACATATTAGTGCTTGCAATAGATTAAAATATTTAATCGTGATTAATCGCACATTTTTCTGTTCTTAATGGACCTGAAATGAATGCTTTTCATGTTTTGGATTTTCTTAACTAATTAACACATACATACATTTCACTCAAGAGCTCTCTCTTTAAATGTATAAAATAAAATTATTAATTATTTTATGTTTATTTCACTCTGGACGTTATCCTTTTAATATTAGGTTCTTGTTAATGAATTCATTTCTCTGTCATTTTGTTTTAATCGTTAAATACGGTACATAGCTACTTTAAGAATTACGTTCCGCTTTTGGTTGCTTTTAGGTTACACACGATAATATAGTAGGTAGCTCACCTAGAGATGGGCGACGTCAATTTTATAACTATCAACTTTAGAAGTTGCAAACCGGAACCGTTTTCACCCGACTGATCAAACGGCGCCCCTGTCGGGAAACGAGCTGTCCGGATTCGCAGGAGCGCGCCGCCATGCTGTAATTCATATTTCGCAAGTGTAATGCGGAGAACTGCGGAAGCTCGCTGTGAAAACCGTAAAAAAAAATCGATTTTCGTATTTTCACCATTGACAATAAACCACAAACTCGAATGAATCGATAATGACGAATAATCTCCCAGCTCTAATCACACCTGTTTTGAATGCGCAGATAGCTTTTAAATTCCACCCTAACATTAGAAGCCGTAAGCGCGGCTGAATTAGAAATTATATGTGAAGGCCACGAACCAAAGTTTCTTTCATTCATTTGTCTAGGATGGAAAAACGCCAACACTACACCGAGTGAAGGAGCAAATCAAATAAAATGACTAAACATGCACGTATATTCTGGGTCTGTGTAGGAGCTGACCGAAGAAGGCATTCCATTCCTGATCCTCTTCCACCAGAAGGAGGATACAGAAAGTCTGGAGAAGTTCCAGCAGGAGGTGGCACGCCAGCTCATCACCGAGAAGGGTGCGTACGCGACAGGGCGCGAAGAAAAAGGCAGAAAATATTTAGGAATACTCGATAGAATTTCACTTGCGAGCACACCGATAGGGCGCCAATAATTCTGGGGCGAAGATAAGAAGAGAAAGCTGCCATGTTTGGTCACAATAATACCTCCGAATAATGCGCATCTTGTTTACTGGCTATCATTCCGTCCTCTCAGGCTCTATAAACTTCTTGCATGCGGATTGCGATAAGTTCCGGCACCCTCTGCTGCACATCCAGAAGACTCCCGCGGACTGCCCCGTCATCGCCATAGACAGTTTCCGCCACATGTATGTCTTCCCAGAATTCAGCGACCTCTCGTAAGTACCCTGTCTCACTGTCTTCCTCACAACGACTTATTAATTAGCTGTGTGTGTGTTTGTGGAGAAGGATTGCAGCCAGGCCTCCTTGCAGGTTATCTATATCTCCAGATACATACCAATTAAATAGTAATTATGCCTTCACCCTTAAACCATCACACACACACACACACACACACGCGAACGCACATCCTAGTGCCCGAGGCATTCACTTTTAGTTAGTTTAGTTCCTTTAATTAATTTTAATTTTAAACGGCACATTTTATCAACGCAGGTAACGCAGCACGCCTTTCTGTTCCATTTTTATTAAAAGTATATAAATATATATATATATATATATATATATATATATATATATATATATATATATATATATATATATAATAAAGAGCCGTAAAACACAAACACGCATATATTCACGACCTTTCTTTTCTTGGAGGGGTGTGTGTTCGCGCACGCGTTATTTATTTATTTATTTATTTGTCCATCATTTGTAAGCATTAATAATCGTTTTACTGGTGTGAGATAAATAAAAAACAACATTTTTTGATGAATAATAAACCTGCGTTTGCATAAAGCATCCGTATTTGTCCGTGCACATGTTGATTAGAGAAAAGTACGATTAATTAAGTTAATTATTATTATTATTAGGTCTGATTATTATGAAAGTAAGACCACTAAATATCAAAAGATAAACACGTATAAACGTCCGCGACATAAAACCGAGTAACGTAACTCATCGTATCGTTAGAATTAAAACGTTTTTAATTATGTTTTTATCATTATTTTAATGTTCAAATATTTAGGGAATCTGCATATTTGTGTCCGTAATTTTGTAATAAAACCTGCGTAAGGACCCGCAAGTACAGCCGTACGCGTAACATATTTTTTTTTTTTTCGAGTTTTAATGGTTCGGTTTGGACTTCCCAGAAAGCCCCGTAATTCAGCACGCGCCGCATTGCATTAGCGATTGCCGCGTACCATTTATTCAATCTCGGCGTTATCAGTTCACCTCGCCGCAGACTTCCATGTTGCCGATCGGCCGGGACTAGAGTTACCGTGGCGTCTGTGGACAAGGCAACGTCGTTATCTTGTTACAGACGCGCGGTTTTCGGAGACGGCCCGGCTTCCCCGACCTCATAGCCAATGACTTATCAAATCAACCATCTCCATTCCTCAAGTTGATTTGTGAACTTTAGAGAATAAAATCCCCCCCCTCTTTGTGTCTACAGGTTTCCAGGAAAACTACGGCAGTTTGTGTTGGACCTCCACTCAGGAAAGCTGCATCGAGAGTTCCACCATGGGCCCGATCCCACCGACAGCACTCCAGGACAGGTCAGAATCTCATGATTCTTTCCTTCACTTACGCCGAGGATTTATAATACCGAGCAACAAGGGACCCCTCTGTCGGGGAAACGGGGCAGGCCCAAAATATAAGCGACGAATAAATGAGAAGCGAATATTAGTAGGGTGCGGGATGGAGATTTTGCTTCTTCGCCAAGACCTTTGTTTCATTTTCACATTCGATCCTCTGAAGGATCAGAAAGCTTAAACGTCACAAACGAATGTTGTTCTTTTTTCGGTTTCTGACACTAGGAGACAGTGATGCACTACGCATTGTAGTGCTGCGCTTGAATTCAGTTTCCCCTACAGGGAAGGAAATCAAGAGATTTATAATGATATGTGTACATGTATATAGCTTGTGTAGATTTCACACAAACAGAGAAACCATGGTTACTGTTAGTAAAAATAGAGAGCTTCTATGGTTATCCCCCCCCCCCACCCTCGTGTGTATACGTATGCAATGAGTGGAATTGAAGTGCCATCCAGATGAGGATGTGTTCTATTTTGCGTCCGGGATCCTTTCAAGGTTCCTACAATGTCAGGGGAGTTTTTTCCTTTCCGACGATGTCAACGGTTTGATAAACGTATCGCGCTGACATCAACTCTTGTTTTTAGCAATTCAGTTTTATTTGTGTACTGCTTTTATTTTAACAATCGAATACTCTTAGCAATTATTCCATCGATTAATCGGACAAGAATTATTTATTATTATTATTTATTCGCGATTAAAACGTAATATGAGAAAAGTAGACGCGTCTTTTTTCAAACGTACATGAAATTTTAAATGTGTTCGGAAGCCCCCCTCCCAACCCAATCGGATTTCGGATGAACAAACCTATAGAGCACTGGGAAAGGAACCCTTAGACACACCATGACACGTTCTGCCGTGATTTTATTGGAAAGTTTTGGCGAAGATTAGTTTTGAAAGACGGCTGGTAATCTCAGTGTAAATCCTGCTTCAAACAGCCGAGCATGTTTTTAAAGCAGAGAACTGTTAAATGCTCTCGCTCGGGTCGGGAGGGCGGCGCGAACGTCGGGATTCGGACTCGGCAATAGAAGGCCGTACGTCCGGTTTTATTAAACGGATGAAAATTATGGACCTTTAAATGACACGTTAATTGATAGCGAATTTGATTGATAGGTCGGGTGATAGTCTGCTGCACTTGCATTTCTTCCTAGACACGGGGATTTGCGACGCCGTGTTATATACGTGGTTGTTTCGTGCCTGCATTAGATAGCTTCCTCGTTTGAACCGTCATCAAAGGATCAGCCACTATCTTTAATACAGCCAGAGCTTTAGATGACATTTCGGCTGGTTATTTTTCCATGATCAAAGACTACTATGTGGCAAGTCCAGACATCAGACTGGAACGCCGTCGTGGGGGGAAAAAAAATTGTGCTTAAAAGGATGAATGCACGTTTCGTATAGTAACCGCACGTCCTTCAGATTTGTACATTTACTCTTAATTAATTTAAAGCCAACTCCATGAAAACATGGGATGGAGTGGAAGAGAGCAGCGAGTCATCTGCTATGAAGTTCTAAAATCCCTCCGCTGTGGCCGTGCAGCGTGGAAAATATTTGTTTATTTTATTTATTAAATCGAGCACAGTATTTGCGATGCGGTGTCCAAATTTCCCAATAACGAAATCCACGTATTCATCGGCGGGCTTCCAAAATGTCCTCCACTACCTCTTCTGTAAGGCCGGTGCGGAGAGACTTTTTGAACGCACTCTACGACCTTATTGGGATGAGTAGGAATAACGACGGCACCCCAGGCCTCCCTTTACCTCGCCTTCATCACGGGTCTTACTTTACTAACGCCGCCCCCTTTGTCCTTTCAGGGGTCTTAAACAATTCCAAAATCAATCGTTTATGCTTTAAAAAGCTACTTTTAGATCTTAACAGGACGAAATTTTCCCGATGTTCACGTTTCCTTTATCACTCAACGAAATGTTCGCGCAACAGTTTTTAGTTTCCACGGTGTTACAGTTCTGTGTTTCGCTAGTCCTAGTGTCATTCGCTGTATTACGACTAGACATGGGACAAACAGCCAAGCAGCTTTCTCCTATTGGCACAAATCTCTCTTGGATTGGATCACAGATGTAAAAATAAATAAATAAATAAATGCATTTCCAGGCATGTGTACGTTTTGTGATACTTGTCTTTAAAAAATATTATTTAGAGCTTAAGGCCAGTTGCGAAAAACGTATTTGTTATTTTTGTTGTCGTAATCAGTGTTGGGGAGTTATATGTAACGGCGTTACATAATTTAATCACAAATTAAATGTAACAGTAATTTCGTTACAGTTACTGAGGAACAAACATGTAATTAAATTACAGTTACTTATGAAAATGGTAAAGATTACTATTAGGGTTACATCTGAACAATTTCTCTAAAAACCTAGGTTATATTGATTGTGAATAATAATAATAATAATAATAATAATAATAATAATAATTTGTTGTGTTCTCACCGCCACGTTTGCCTCCAGGGTTGGGGGTTCGATGCCCGCCTCCGCCATGTTACTTGCCAGTGTGTCCTGTCACAGTTATGCAAAGATTTGATTTCTAAAACATTATTAAATATTATTATTACTACAATTTTCTTAAGTCTGGCTTTGTTGTGCTTCAAAATGAAATGAATATGAACTTAATTCAAGTGATGAAAGAGTTTGGAAATGATTTAGTTGGAAATATCCATTAGAAACTTGAAAGTAATTGGTTACTTTTACTTTTATGAAGTAATTAAAAAGTTAAACTATTTATTACATTTTGAAATGGGCCATTTGTAAACTATTACATTTCCAAAGTAACCTTCCCAACACAGGTCGTAATATAGGTCTTCGATTTCATTCTTAAGACTTCAGTTGGACTTTAATAGAAGGGGGGGCTGGGGGGGGGGGGGGAGTCCGAAGAGGACTCCGGGTTGGAATGGGATATGTTTTACATTTACTCTATTTAGCAGACGCACTTATCCAGCTGAGCAATTGAGGGTTAAGGGCCTTGCTCAAGGCCCCACCAGTGGTATCTTAGTGGTGGGTGGGAGTTGAACCAGCGACAATTTGGGCCAATGGTAACCACTGGGCTACCACCTCCATCTGGATATTCAACCCCAGAAACTTCTGTCCTAAATCAGATGGTCTCTTGTTGGTCATTTCACCTTCTACAATGTAAAAAGTAACACTCGAAAGCACCGAACGCTACACTGCATTCAGAAAGTGTGAAACGTGTGTGTGTGTGTGTGTATGTATGTGTATGATGTGTATATGTATATGTATATATATATATGTATATATATATATATATATATATATATATATATATATATATATATATATAGTGTAAATGTCTTCTTTACGCAACTGAAGTGTGTAAATGTGTGTGTGTGTTGTTCTCCGCAGGAGGAGAACAAAGAAGCAGCCAGCAATCCCCCAGAGAGCTCATTCCAGAAGCTAGCACCCAGCGAGAACCGTTACACCATCCTCAGGCATCGGGACGAACTGTGACCTCGTCTCACATCACCACCTAGCGCAGAACAGCCGGCAGGCAGCCACCTGCATCACCTCTATTTTCATAACTTTTATTTTGGCTGAAAAAAAAATAACAAAGAAGAATATCTGAAGTTTTTTTGGGGTGGAAGTAGAAAGAAGATATGAAAGGGTGTCCGAGAGAGAGAGAGATTTTACTTTTATTTTTTTTGAAGTTTGTAAATATGTATGTCCTCTGTCGGTGAGTCGTCTAAATTAAAAGAATTGTTTTTTTTTTTGTTTAGGTTTTTTTAAACCCCCTAGGATTTTTTGTCTTTTTTTTTTTTTTGTAAGAAGAAAAACAAGCAGATAAACATTGTCGGTCCTTCAAAATAGGATCCACACACTCGAGGCCCGGGGAATCATGGGAAAAGACTGTGGTCAATCCTGTGGCGTCCCTCATTTCAGTTTATAGTAGTGTAAAAGAGAGAGAGAAAAGAAGGATCACATTGGTACATTATAAGTCTGTATTCTTACATTGTGTGGGAGTTTCAGACTCATCCTTGCTTGTTTAAAATCCGGACTCATATCAGCCCATTCCATGAGGAGGAGGAGGAGCAGTAAGGGGTGGGGCTTTAAAAAAGGGTGGGGCTCAGAGGGGGTAAAGTCATGTCGGAGTGGGGAAATGGAAAACCAACAAGAAAAAAAAAACATACAAAGAAAGTAAGTTATATATATTAAAAAAAAACAAAAAAAATTAAAGGGAAACATTTTACAGGATTGATTGGTGTCTGTGTGTTTTCTCGCCTGGTGCAAGAAAGGTTTTACATATTAAAGAAATTATAAATATTATTTACATGTTGACTACCGCGAGCATCACAGGATGGCATGTTTGCAAGGTGTTCCTTTTTTTTTGCACCCTAATTAATTTCGAAGATCAAGGAGTGTATTTGAACCGTGGCAGGAAGTTGACATGGAAACAGTGACTCACGCTTGAGCGGCACTTCAGCGCGTACATTGAGGAACGTTCTGAAGAATTATTTTGGTAGAAACGCGCACATTTCAGAGCCCACTTTGAGGAAAGTGGAAGTGGTGAAGAGGTGGGCGCCCGTGTTTTGTGACATCATCCCGCCTACGCCAGAAACCCATGCCGTCACAGCAGGCTGTGATGATATCATGCGCACACACACTCCAGACGCTCGGAGGGTCTGCTTTTCCATTGCGCGTGATCGTGGAAAGTGTGGGGTGTCTGGGACGCGGAGACACAGGTCGGGTCAGTGTTTACACCGGGACTTTACGCACCATTCCAGGTACACAAGACGCACTCGCACGTCCTTCAAACACAGCGCACACACACACACACACACACACAGGGGGAAGTCCTGTGTGTGTTATGCGGAAGGCGTGGGGGGATAACATAGAGCTCAAATCAGGTCTGTGTCTTTATGGGGCTTTCCCAAATATCCCAAAAAACATAACCCCAAGTTCAGGTCATGTGGGTTTCACTATGGTGAAAAATAAATAAATACGGGTTAATGCTGACACGCTGGCGTCCTAGATATAAATGAGAAATGTGTTTTGTGATTTTATTCATTTATTTACTGTTCACATTTTTCCGTTATCTTGTTTATTAACCCTTACTCTTTGTATTTTTTAATTTACTTTTATTAATTATTACTAGTTGAATCTCAGCAGGTTTATTTTAGAATGGTTTTATGCATTCTTTTATTCTTATTTGAATCGTTTTTCGAATCGTATAATTGCTTTACGATGATCCTAGTGCATAATTCAGCGTCCAGCCATTCTGCACGTCAAAACATCCAGCCGGCCCTGAGCTGTAAACAATTCCGTTTTATTCTCGGCTAAATACGAGGATCGATAAAAAGCCAAAAAGGTCATTGTTCTGCCTTTTTTTTCTTCCCCCCGTCGGTTCCTACAGGACTCTGATCAAATAACATTGAAATTTTGTTTGTGCTTGAGGAGACCCCACTGTGAATTGATTTCTATATTAGATTTGGCTTCTTGGTGGCCTTCGTCATCAAAGCCCTAAAGCAGCTCCACGTCAAGCGTTTTTCGACTTCGGAGAAATGAAATATGAATGCGAGTGTTTTTTTTTTGTCTTTTAAAAAAAAAAACAGTCCAAAAACATGCACGGTAGGTTGATTGGCACCTTGGAAAATTGTCCCTAGTGTGCGAATGCCCTGTGATGGGTCGGCATTCCATACAGGGTGCGCCCTGCCTTGATGCTCGAAGACGTCTGAGATAGGTACACGCTCTCCGCGACCCCGCGGTAGAAGATGAATGGATGATTTTAATAAACAGGCAATTTTGGACCTAATAATGTCAGGTTGGAACTGGTTTTGGCTCTCGTTCTTAATATAAGGGGAAAATTCAATGCTCTTACATCCAAAGACATCCTATACTATTGTGTGCCTTCAACCCTGTGGTAACACGTTCACGAGGAACCACATATATACTTTTGTCCATATTCCGTTTGGAATCATTCTTATGAGCTGCACACTTCAGATTTACATACAGATTTCCCATCAACCTCCTGCATTCTTTGAACGTATAACCGGAAAGGAAAATGCCATTTTTATTCGTATATTTAACAAAGAGCATGGTCTGTAAGCTCCGTGACAGACATAAAGCGCTTATAAAGTGATTATAAAATATAAGAGTATCTAATATTCATTCATTCATCTTCTACCGCTATATCCGATCTTTCCTCGGGTCACGGGGAGCCTGTGCCAATCTCAGGCGTCTTTGGGCATTAAGGCAGGATACACCCTGGATGGAATGCCAACCCATCGCAGGGCACACACACACACACACACACAACACACAACACATCCACACACTAGGGACAATTTTCCAAGGTGCCAATCAACCATACCGTGCATGTTTTTGGACCGGGGGAAACCAGAGAACCCGGAGAAAAACCCCCTGAGGCACGGGGGACAACATGCAAACTCCACACACACATGGCCGAGACGGGAATCGAACTCGGACCCTGGCGGTGTGAGGCGAACGTGCTAACCACTACGCCACCGTGCCCCTCCTATCTAATATTAGTGCCTATATATTTTTATATAGTTTTCATGTTCCTTGATGTTACACGAAGTAAAAGAAATCTGAGACGGGGCTTTTTAAGGTTAGAGTGGATGGATTCAGTAGGAACACTCAGCTTTAAACAAATGTGTTTATTTATTTTTCCTAATTCTACACCCATTTACACAATGCTAGATATTTACCTAGTAAACAATTCGAAGGAGTTAGAATGCTCTTGCATTATTTGGCACATGTGAAGCCTTGATAACCTCTATGAACCCTGGGGTCAAGACAAGATCCCCGAGTAAATAACGGTCGCCGTTAATATCGTACTCGGTGCTCACATAGAGCTGATGATTAATAACATAACTGTCTTTGCTGCTGTCTGAATTGTGTGTGTGTGTGTGTGTGTGTGTTCATAACTGTAGTGTAGTAATAAGTGCCATAACGAAACTGCAAATCGGTGATTGATGAAATCCTTACGTCTGTTTTCACACACACACACACACACACCACACACACACACACACACACACACACACACACACACACACACACACGATATATCAAAAGATTGTGGACATAAGATTTGAAAAAAAAACCCACATTTAACCCCTAATAGCCATTATAATATCCTCCACAACGTTATCTAATCGATTTTTCTAATCGTAAAAAAAAAATATATATATATATATATCTTTGGCTAATTTACATCATTTTAGAATCCAATTATTTAATCACTATATTTATATAGTGACCCTTTTGTGATCAGTCATGTTATAATTGTCATTATCATACTACAATATGCTCAGATTTGGGGAATTGCCTCATCGCCATAGTATACAATTTGTGTTTGGTTCAAGTGTAGCATTCAGAACCCCAACACCAAAGACACCCTGGTTGATTTCTGAGGCCGGGACTTGATCAATAAAAGACCCCTGGCATTTATGTATTATTATTATTTTTTTTTTTTTTATCACCACTTAATTTATCCCCATACGGAACACTGACCGTAAAACCAGCACCCATCTGACCGTAAACCGTCACATCAATAACGTGGGTCGTATACTAGTGCACACTCTTTAGGGGTGGTGGGGGGGTAGTCTTTAAGGCAACAGAGAGAGAGAGAGCAGCAATACTACTCTGGAAGTGTAGTATAAATACCGGTATTGTGCGGGTTTTTACAATGCACAGGGGCTCCGGGGGTGCCTTATTGCTCGTGTTCGTGGTTAGCGTCGAGCCGCTG
>JACRUU010000018.1:2971372-3016372 GCA_030449085.1 Kryptopterus vitreolus
AGTAATTATTGCTCAATAATTAATCATTATTTAACAATAGAAAAGTTTGGTTTATTCCTCTTGCACTACTCCATGGGCATGAACAAATATGAATGCTGTATGCAAATGCATGTTTATTATTAGTGAATCCAAGAGTCACGTAATTACTTTAAAGCAATTACAGGTATAGTTTGCCTTCATGCTCCATTTTAAGTTCCGGCTCACTAATAATAAACACGAATCAGCATAAAGCGCTCATAATTGCCCATGTAGTACTCCAAGACGAAGGAAATGCTTTTCTATTGTCAAATAATGACGCTGAGACTACTTATTGAGCAGTGTGTTAATTAAATCACATTGACGATTGTGTAAATGGCACATGAATTACATGTACAGGGACACATTGAGTATGTAATTCGCCAAAAAATATGTTTGTACACCGACATTCATTGTATAAAAGTAAAGATTAGTAAATACGGTAATGTGATTTAACAAAGCTATGTCGTCCCATCCCTCTACTACAAATTAGTATTTTAAACAAATTCGAATGAACCACTGGGGCTTTTTCCACTTACGTGTGTTTAACCTCAGTCTGCACTAAACCCAGGTTTGACCCATAACACACTTAACAAAGCCACAATGATATTAGTTCTCGACCACCCCCCCCAACCTGCACACACAGCTTTGCCGCTCACACACAAATCCTACATACATACCACCAGCAGTGTGTGTGTGTGTGTGTGTGCGCCGAGGTGGGGATCGGAGGGGCCAGGGGGCTGAGAGTTGGTCAGAAACCTTATGAAATATTCAAAGAGTGGCAGCTGTCTCTCTGTCTCAATCAGCGTGAGGTCGGAGTAATCGCTGCACACAGAAACCACACACAGTGTGTGAGGTGTTAAATCTGCATTAATTCGCCACCCTGCAAGGCCCTTATTTTATGCCTTTATCTGAGCTTTGTGTGCGCGCGCATATTTAAAAAATAATTGATACCCTATGCGGACAAACGTATTAAGACACCTGACTTTTCCAGCCATATGTGGTTCTTTCCCCAAATTGTTACCCCACAATTGTACATACATGGATTGTTCAAATGAACTAGAAGGTCCCAAAACTGTTCCAGCATGACGATGCCCCTGTGCACAAAGCTAGCACCATTAACATATGCTTTATATGAGTTGGAGTGGAAGAGTAGAGCTATGACCTCGACCCCCACTGAACATTGACAGACCCCAGGCCTACACCAGTAATACACCAGATTTTGTTTATAAATAAGCAAAAAAATAAATAGATAAATGTTTTAATTGTTAAATATGGTACGTGGCTCCTTTAAGAATTATGTTCCGGTTTTGGTTGCTTTCCATATAAACTGGTCATACGTTTTTTGGTACAAAATGTATATTTACACACCCACACATATACCCAGAATATAATGAAATGAAATAAATGATAAATAATGAATTATTTTCTGAAAAGGAGAGATTTTTAGTGAAATGTATATATTTATAACAGCTGTTGGTTTATTCAAATATTGTTGTATCAATTAGTTTATTAGAAACATGAAAAAGTATTCATTTTTCATACAAATGAACAATTAATCACGAGTTGATTAATTAAACCTGCTGATTAATCGCAAATAATTCTCTTGCATAGCATTTGCGCCGTTTTGCGTCATGTGGAATCAAATCTATATCTTCTCTATACGTGTCTAACATATTGCGTCGATGGCTATACATCGACTCTGATACAATTCCAAAACATACATGTTTTAAGAAGAAGAGATAACGCTTGCTATGACCTCCTCTGGGATCCTCATCTTCATGATCTAATGCTCATCATAATTACAGTCGAATCATTGGAAATGATTACGAACAGAACGGGCGCTTTAAATGCCTGGTGCAGACACACACGCAACCTTATTAAACTAATTACACCCATCTCGACGAAATCTCCCATTCGTCCCCTTGCAGTCTCTTAGGATCGCGCACTAATCACCGCCGCCTGCTCATAACCTGGAGAGACACTCGGGAGCGCGCCGATGTGTACACACACACACAAGCGCAGAGATCTCCAGGGTGTACTTTTGGCTCTGCTTGAGTGGGAGCTATTGTGTGTGTGTGCGCACACGTTATAGATGTGGTTTTACAGCTTTCATGTACTATGGGTCTTATTTGGCGAAACTCAGTCAACATATTTATTCGGAAATTGCTCTCTCAGGAGCGTTTGCACAAATAATGCATTCTTCTTACCATCGTGCCGAGGTGGTGTAGGGGGGTGGGGGGGTCTAACACCCCCTTCCCACCTCGAAATCTATATCTTATATATTCATATATGCGTCTTTTGAGAACGATAGGAACCTTGACTGATCTGGATTACAGCGACCGGATTAAGTCGCTTATTGATTTCGGATACACCCTTGGACTTTTGCTGTTGATTTCACGCCTATAAAATGAATTGAGGCGAATCCATAAATCGAGGAAAGTAAGACTAGCGGTTCATTCAGAAGCAAAAATAAATAAATAAATAAATAAATAAATAAAATTGCATCCTATCTAAAATCTTTTGCTGGATTCAGATGTCTTCAGGCAGGCTTTACCATTTATGGAGTTTTGTGGGCGTCGCTAAATGCAAATCAGCTGTTTTCCGAATGGGTTTGGTGATTTATAGCCGATTGGCATAAACAGATGTACACAAGTCTTAAGATTGTAACATTGCTGATTAGTTTCATAGGGCCTACAAGGCAGAGAAATGGCCAATACATAGCTCAAACTAGGTGTGGGTGTGTGCGTGAGTGTGTGTGTGTGTGTGTGTATACACATGTGATAATGGCAAGTAGATTGTCCAGATTCTCATTAATCCTTGCTGGTTAGTGCATGGCTGACGGACTGTCACTGACGCTTGTGTATCTGCTCAATCACACACACACACACACACACACACACACACACACACACACACACACACACACACACACACACAAGTGCCCACTTTGATGGGATCAATACCTTCTTGTTGGCTCTCAGAAGACAAGAGGCTGTCTGTCTGACAGCTCCTTCTAACCCTTAACGTTTCTGTCACTACACTTTATCAAACCCTTCACACACACACACACACACACACACACACACACACACACACACACACACACACACACACACACACACACACACACACACGGCGGCGCACTCGATAAAACACACTTTTTAAAAATACTGACACGCAGTTAAGAGGAGCTGATACTTACATGCACTAGGGAGCAGAACTCATTCACTAACCCATGGAGCGCCAGTAGATCCTGGACACACACACACACACACACACACAACCATATATATCACCAAGACAAAGAGGCGATTAGATTATCCGCACTCTGTATGTGTGTATATTGGACCTCTTCTAACGAGTCCCAGGATTCGGCAGCATTCTGCTCTGTCGGAATAGCGGGTAAATAAACTTGGGATTGATTGACAGGTGAATCGGCCCCACCCACATCATCTTCACCTGCGAAAAAATAAACCACACGTTCCGTATTCATAAAAAAAGAAGCAAAAATAAAAAACACTAAAGGCATCTCTTAACCCATTAAACACATTACACACATACTATATGCTGAGTCGGAGACGGCGTGAGCGTCTGGCACGTCGGTCTGTTGTGGTGGGCGTGGCCCTTGGTGATCGAGAGAGTCTGAATGAAGCCGCAGGAATTCTTGAGTTGCGATGGCGGCGCGCTCTCGGATTGGCTGGACGAGTTTCTCGAGCGCCGGGGCGTCGGAGCTGCGGACGTGTCGGCACAACTTTTCCATTTCGCGCAGGTTTGAGCGCAATTGCTGCAGAGGATAGAGAAGAGGAGAGAAGAGAAGAGGAGAGAAGAGACGAGACAAGAAGAGAAGAGAAGAGAAGAGGAGAGAAGATGATGGGAAAGGAGAAACAGAAACGGAAGAAGAGAAGAGATGAGTCAAAGAAAAAGAGAAGGAAAAGGGGAAAGAAAAAGAGAAACAGAAACAGTAGAGAGTACAAAAAGGAAAAGGAGAAAGAGAAAAAGAAGAGAAGGAAACGGAGAAAGAAAGAGAAGAGGAATGAGAAAGAGAAGAGCAGGAAACGGAAGAGAAGAAAAATTGAAGAAGAGAAAAGAGAAAGGAGAAAAAGGAGTTGAGATCAGGCAAAGAAAAAGAAAGGGAATGGGAGAACGAAAAAGAGAAGCGAGAAAAATAAGAAAATGAGAAAGAGAAACGAAAAAAGAAGAGAGAAAAATGGGACGAGATAAGATGAGAAGAGATGAGAGAGTTGAATTTGGTGTTTACACTGCACCGAATTATTTAACGTGCACTTTGTAACAAATAATCTTTGACGAAAAGAATATTTTATCATTAAAATCAATTCAAAAACGCTGTTTCTGGGCCAATGGAGCGATTTTTTGGGGTCAGATTAAACCAACGGCACGGCACAACATAACAGAAATGACTCGAATTGGGCTGCGTTTAACCAGGCACATTTTTGGAAGCGTGAAGTGATAAAAGTGTACCATCTGTGAAACGTGTGTGTTTATATTTTTACATTTGAAACATGGTTAAAGTGTTTGTTTGTTTTTTTTTGTTGATGTGATGTGCTGTGTTTCAGAGTGGAGATAATTTCGCTTTATTTGGCTTTCATATACATCCATATATACTAATTAATGATACACACTAATTAATGCACAGATCTTATATTCATTATGTGATTAATCCCGTATTTGAGTCTATTGACAGACTTACACTTATAAAAGTACCATCTTGTTCTTATTTACACCATTAACTGTGTCAAGCTGCTTTGAGTGTGTCGGTTGTTAAAAGCTGTGTGTTTACATTTAGTAGTCATTTTTGTTGTTGTTGTTGTTGCATAAATCCTCTTAAACTGCATTTCCTTTTTGGTCGTTCTGTATTAAATACTATACTGCGTGAAAATCAATCTCACTTTAATAGTTTCTATGGTACTTTTATAGGAAAATTCTACACTTGAGCAAAAACATTTAAAAAAAAAAAAAAAAAAAAAAAAAAAAAAAAAAAACAAAAAAAAAAAAAAAAAAAAAAAACACACATAACAACTTGCTTTTGATTACGTTTTCTTGACGGGGTCGTGTGATCGTGTGATCAGATGGAAACCGCTACGTAGACTAAAAAATTCGTCCCATGTCCAGATCTTCTGCCTTATTGACTTTACCTTGACTTCTTAAAACATTACACAGATTTGAACTTTTTTTTTAAGATGTAAGAAATGGTATTCTATTGAATTTCCCCTTTGACCTTCTCAGTGAAAAACACCCTGAATGTTGTACTCCTCGAGTCACACATATACATATAAAATGCCAGAATATGATTTAACACATACGCATGCATGTGCACACACACACATACACACACTCCCTTAACGACATCACAGGGATCACAGATCAATCCAACAGCCTCAGGCCAAGAAGTCAAGGGTCAACCACAGTCCAATCAAACAGTTCCACTCTAGTGCTCTCATTAAAGGCATGTATGCATAAACACTCGCATCGCTGTTCGATTACAAAGATATACTGAACTATACATAGACGTTAAGGGAAATGACATCAGGGAAGTATCTCAGGTCAAAAGGTAAGTGCTTATTACTTACACACACTCTTTTGATTTTGTCTCATATGTGATAAAAAAACGCCTCCACCTTTGTGTCTGCCTCTTTCTCCAGAGAAGCACTTAAACAGCATCTTCACTACATCTCTGTGTGTCGTCAGTCATCTACACCACGTAGACTGACAGCGTCGGACAAAGGAAAGCTCTCTGAGGTCTCCAGAGGAAACGCTCCAGGTAGCAAGGTCACAACCAATACCAAACACGCGCCGTACACGCCCGCTCCCCGAGCGCCTGGAACACACTCTAAGAGACTCTAACGCCGAGTTACACGCCTGTCTAGGTCATTTCAAAGGGAAAAGGGAGTCGCAGAAACATCTCGCACACCGGAGGCAAACACCAGGGAGTTACACACATTACCTGTCAACATGGCCGACGACTGATAACAGTCTTTCATAATGACTATTTTCCTGAAACAACACAACAAACACTTGTTTATTCTCTCATAGTCAAGCAATTGCTATTTTTTTATTTTTTACAAATGTACATTTTTCTCCATTTTAAGGTTATGAAACAACATCTGACTGTTAGAAATCATACACTCTGAGGTAAGCAGTGTTTATTACACTGGCCCTGTTCTGACAACTGGCCCTGTTCTGGCTGCTGTTCGGCAACTTCTGCGATAAATATAAGAAACTGATCAAATAAATAATTAAATGCACAATTTTAGCTGAAAGTCCGATTTCACTGAATGAACTCAAAACATTTTTGAAAGGTGTAACAGGACACAAAAATGCACATTTCGGTACCTACCTTAGATTTTAGTCACTTTCGGTACAGGAAGAAATGCAAAAAAAATAAAAAGTAAAAAATGAATTAAAAAGAATGACTTGTTGCTTATTAACATTTGTGATGATTAACAATTTACATGTTTAAAACAATTTTAAATAAAATACCAGCTTGGATCAATAATGCATGAAAAATATTTAATAAAATAATAAAAGATAATGAATGACATGAATGAAATACAGTTTTGTTATTGGATTCATTCAACCGAATAAGTGATTAAATTGGCGCAAATTAAATTGATGAAATGTAATTCAAAAAAATCACAAAATGCATAAATGTAATAATTAAATTAATGGAAATTTGTTGTTAAACCCCATTTGGGTAAAACAGATGTGCATGTGTGTGTGTGTGTGTGTGTATGTATTGTACATTTAATATTTAACTTTCTAGGCTACGATCTTTTAAAGAATCCATATATTCCTGTCATGGCAGGAAATGGTGGTGATTTTGCACGATTTCCGCAAAAAAAAAACGTTTTACAACACACTACAAACCGAACAAATCGTATTTACACTAGAATGAGTAGCTGCGCTAACTCTAGTTGATTTTTTATACCCCTGGCATTGTTGTTTATGATTTCAAGTTTAAAATGACTACTTATAATAATAATAATAATAATGATACTACAAGACAGTGAAAGGCGCAGACTTTCCACCAATTAATCCCGCGGGGGAAAATGATTCTGCACGTAAAAATGATTGCATTCGGAACGCACCCAACAGAAAGCCCTCTCTACATCGCTACGTTTTTATTTGTAAATTGGAGGTTAGAACTTTGGCACTAATTTTGACCTACATAACAATTCCAGACCACGGTCGAGTAGTCCCTGTTCTCGGGGCTGGACTACGGGGGTGATTTTCATGTTTTGGGGTCTCCCCCCCTCACAATCATGAGTCAGAAGAGTGACACATCCAGGACTGGTGCACTAATAATGGTGAGACGCTGTAGCGCCCGTCTGTGGTTCTCACAGTCTGAAACACAAATCTCAACATACAATAACCAAAACGTAATGAATTACTTAGCGCAAAAAACTTCCCATGTTAGATATGACAGGGAACTATGATGCAGCATGGAACACATGCGGGTCTGCTTACGATCCAACTCATGTCAAGAGTATTTTCATGGAACTGCTTTGGGCCTATGTCGTGCTGGAACAGGTTTGGATCTCTATATATCCAAAGATCATCTTTGTGCCTCTGGTTTTTGTGGTAAAAGGTTAAGGGGAAAAGGCAGGTGTCTATAAAGTATAGGTCAGAAGAGACAGGGTCGCAGACATTAGAATTAAATATAACAGAGGTGAAGGTGTGCTGTTTTGCAGACAGCCTGATTTCTATCTTAAAATCAATGCATTGCTGTCAAAAGTGATTAGACCCAGTTTCTGGTCTTTATAGACTGAGCGTCTAGACAAACGAGCGTCTTTTTTGCCCCCAATAGTCGTAAATTAAGCCTTATTTCAGATGAATAGCCGGAAGTTATGAGACATTCGCGGTCAACTGCGCAGTCAAACAAGGACTCAACAGAACTGTAGGCATCATGTGCTAAAGACTGTTATAGGTCCAATTGTAAACAAATGATATATTTGTTAATGATAGCAGCAAGAGGAAGCATTTACAGATAATAATACAAGGCACAGGAGTCATGGATTTATGAGTGTTAACTGTTGAACAACGGCCGCCTTGTTCTCGAGGGGTACTGGTGGACTGGCAGTGCCATATTAGTGGCATATGATTCCAGCAAAGTGTAACGAAGCGTTATCGCAGCATCATGTCCACTCACATTCCTCTGTATTTCAGTGAAAGAAAATATTTGTTACATGAACTGAAATTACTCACAGTAGAAATAAACAGTATACAGTTTAGGGGCCAAGGAACTAATTCCAGTCAGAATGATACCCTCAGTTAACCAATTGATCAGCGATCCTATTCAGGGATTTTGCTGTGCTCAGATCAAGTTTGGATGCGGATTGCTTGTTGACATTAATGCTCAGTCAGCAAGTAAAGTCCAGATACCACATATAGAGACAGCTAAGGCCTTGGATATGGCCTTGAGACAGGCTTCCTAGAGAAATACCTAAATAATAAAATTAGGGCTGTCAACAGATTAAAACATTTAATCCCGATTAATCGCATGATTGTCACCAGTGAACTCATTAATCGCTAATTGTAGCAGATGTTACAAACATAATATAAATCATAATAAAATGTTTAATATATTTATTTCACTCTGGAAATTTTTTTTTTTAAATATTAATTTCTTGTTAATTCATTCATTTCTATGTCACTTTGTTACTGGTTGCTTTAATTGTTAAATAAGGTACGTGGCTCCATATTTATAATTGTGTTCCGAATTATGTTCCGCTTTTGGTTACTTTGCATAGAATTAGTGCAATTAAATCGGTTAACGTGAATTTGGGTTATTAACGCGAACTTTACTGAACCTTGACATTTGTTCGTTTGACGACTATGTGGCGACTATGGCAAGAAAACCCCCCCCCCGCCCCTTTGACACTCAAAAGGAACTCATCCTCATGTCAATATCCATGCATTGCAGTTCATCAATGGGAAGGTGTGCATTGATATGTGACTAAATGCAACATGTTGTTCTGAGAGACTGTAGTAGACTGGTAATCGTTATCGACCATTATATGATTTTTAGCGCCTCTGGCAGAAAGGAGAGCTGAAAAGGAATGCAAGAAATGTGTGCAAGTATAATTCTAGGAACACTGCATAACCACAAGGTTTCTTTGTCTATTGGAATTTCCCGACTTTGATATCTCAATTACTACTAAATATCTACATACATCAAATACTAGGTTATACGATCCCGGCATAAATGCGCAAATCAGACACATGGCTAATTGTTTGTGTTTGGTGCTGGACAGTATGTGGTGTGCTTTTCGTACCTGCACAGTGCGACTCGCATTGATGTGCTCCTGGTGCAGTTTGTCCCATTGGCTGTTTCGGTGGAACTGCAATCAGGAATCAATATGGTGTGTTTTACATTTACATCTATTCAACTTGCAGGCACTTTTGTACAAATGATGCAGAAGACAATATGAAAGTAGAACTGAAGAGCTGTGGTTTAAACCAGGGCGGTTGCTATTGATTATTTTAGTAATCGAGTATTCTAACATTAATCCCATTGATTAATCGGATAAGAGATGCTTTTCCGTTATTAAAGAGCAATCGGTAGTGTTTATTTAGCTTTACAAATTGTTGCTGGAGTCATGTGACTTGGGACATAGTCATGTTCGAAACCTTCACATTTCGATGTTTACAGGATGCCACATTGTTCTTCAATGTCCACATAAATATATCTGTCATATAACATTCCCACAAACCCCTTCCTGCCCTTAACAAGAACAGAGGTAAGGACAATATCAATGCACCTAGGATTTATGTATCCGTGGAGCCGTCTCACGCCATTTCGTGATCCAGTCCCCGAAATGCAATGTGTTTACACGAATTTCTTCCTTCTTTGTGTTCCTCCACAGAACTTTCCCTCGAGCGTAACTTCGATAGGATTTTGGGTGTCTCTCCCACAGATGCTGTATTAGTTATTGAATTCATCTTGAAGCACTATTTTTCTGTTTACATCATATCACACTATTTATCATATTTTTTCACGTGTAGGAACAGATCCTTTTTTTTTTTTTTTTTTTTTTGCACAACTGGTCGCCGCTACTGTGTAGCGTTTATTGTCTTGTCTCTTAACCCAACCCCCAACTCCCTTTTTTTTGGGCCACATGTGCCCTTTGCTTTTTATTACTAATTAGTTTTTCTACTTTCGTGTTTAGAATTATGTCTTGTTCATTTATGCTGTCTGTCATAGAACCTTGGTCCTGGGGAAACGTTGTTACGTGTCACTATATACTCCACTGTATATTGTTGAAATGACAATAAAAGCTTACTGGAATTCTTGACTAAACATTTAAGCCGAAGATTTTATCCTTGTTTTTTTAACCGCTTTATATTTTGTAAGCTCTCACTGTTGCACGTCAACGTCAGTCTTTTGTTCCATTCGAAATACACTACAGACACACACATTTATAACAGTATAACCCTTAATCTTCTCCCCTATTCTATGATAAAAGATCACATTTGGAGGTCGTCAGCGTTACCCATGATCCTCTTGTCCCGGTTGCTGTGTAGACAAAGAGAGTCATAGACGAAGCGAGACGCAAAATAGATAGGAAATAGGAAAATTTGTGTACGTGAACACGAGTCCATTTCGTGACTGCGTCTTTACCTTCTCTATGTTATGCTGGTGCTTATGAAGCCGTTCCAGATCGGTTGGAATCACCACTTTGATAAACTTCTGGATGGGCGACTCCAGACGTCGCAGAGTCATCTTGCCTTCCTCAATATTGTCCATATTTCAACCACTTCACGGGTTCAAGCAGACGCTCATCTTATTGGTACAGCACAACTCTTGATGGACTGATGCCTTGTAAGAGAATACAAATGATCACATTTGGGAATAAATGATCACACACACAACATTATAGACTATTGGAAAAAAGGCCTTATTTCAAGTCTGTCTTGCTCTACTGTTTGAATATGTTTTCAATAAATTGCAAAGTTATATTTCTTATGTTTGTGCTCTTTTTTTTTCTTTCAATTTCCTATTGCATCACCGGCCGAATCTTAAACTCCCATAACACGGTTCACTTCTGAATTAATTACTACACCTCCCGTGCATATTTTATAAACTATACATATTTAATCTCCCATGCAGGCGTATTTGGGGACCAGAGGAAGTGTTTACACATACGCTAGTAAACACATGCTATGCTAATTCCACACAGCTTCCTATAGAAGAGTTTGTAACTAACGACGAGGGGGTTAAAAAAAAGCTTTCGCACAATGACAGCGCTTCAACATGAACCTAGAAGACTTTATCTCACCAAAAAAAGCGTTTTAGGGCAGAAACCTTTACGACGGAATTATATTTTTCGCTCGTCGTTCGAAACTTTCTGTTTGTAAACACGGGGATTTGCTTGTTCCTGTTGCATCACCAAAATCCGTCCGTCACAGAAACAAGTCGCAATGTGGAACCAACGCGTTTCAGACAGATACGTGTTTATTAAATAAAGGATTAAAATTACGCATAAATATCCTAATGTCAGAACGTGAGACAATTCAGATCATCGGCGCTGTGTTTTCTTAATATTTTTCATTTGAATAAAAACCTATGCGCAATATAGCCAGTCTACCATATAAAAATGTACACACACTTCAGGAAACTTGTGTAAATATTTGAATACTAACTAAACATCATGATGAATACATAATAAACATCATGAGATTAATCATGAGAATTAAAAAGTTACATTGGGCCTCTATAATCGCAAAAGGTGCTCAAAATGGTGGGTATTCGCTTCCAGGAATTTTTCTATTTTCTCTTGTTGTGTTTTTGGCTGCCTCTGTATTAAACCTACACTATATACACTGAGACATTGGATATCCCCAGCCATATGTAGCTCTTTCCCAAACTGTTGTCTTAAAGCAGAAGGCTCGCTATTGTATAAGACGTATTTTGATGCAGTGGCATGGATTTTTTTTCCCCCTTCACTTGATCTAGCAGACATAAACCTTTCCCAGCACAACAATGCTTGGATATGCTTGTCATGGGTTCGAGTGGATGATCTCTTGCAGACCTCAAACCCCTCGAACACCTTTGGGACGAATTGGAATTCTGACTGCTCTCCCCCAGGCCTCCTCACTGCCCCGATATCACTCACTTGACTTTAATAAGACCCTTGTGAATGAGCACAAATGTCCAAATCTTGGGGAACATCTTGCCAGAATAGTGGAGGGAATTATAAGAGCAAATCGGTACTAAATGAGTAATGCGATGCTCAGTGGTTAAAGCTACTAATCAGAAGGTCGAGCCCTGATTTCACAAAGCCATCCTTGGGTCCTTGAGCAAGGCCCTTAATCCTCTGTGCTCCAGGGAAGCCATATCATGGCTGACCCTGCGCTCTTACCCCAAACAAGCCATGCAGAAAGAATTTCCCTGTGCTGTGATGTATGTTACAAATAAAGGCTAATCTCATCTAAAAACCGTATCAGGTTGTATCGATCTTGTATATCGAAACTGTATTCGATCTTGTATTCATACAACGAGTCTCCAATCGTAGCACCTGATTTTACCTCATGTAATGCAGAAGCATCACTGAGCATACAGTAGGTAAAGTGAACATGCGAAAGCGAGTGCTGGACACTCTGATACACAAGTTTCCTGCAAACGTCTTTGCATGCAAGCGTCCTCACTGGCTTTATTTTTCTGTTTAAGCACTATAAGAACTTATAGAACAAACATATCTCTATAAACATCCATGTGTAAGCTCACAAGAAATAAACTATGCAGTGACTTTGCTGTTAATATGATCGCTATTAATATTAAATTAATACTTAGTACTTCTCTGGGTTCTCCGGTTTTCTCCCTGTCCAAAAACATGCACGGTAGGTTGATTGGTACCTTGGAAAATTGTCCCTAGTGTATGAATGTGTGTGTGTGTGTGTGTGTGTGAGTGTGAGTGTGCCCTGCGATGTGTTGGCATTCCATCCAGGGTGTATCCTGCCTTAATGTCCATAGACGCCTGAGATAGGCACAGGTTCCCTGTGACCCGAGGGAAGATCGGATAAAGCAGTAGAAGATGAATGAATGAATGAATAATACTTAGTAAATGGATTTTTCTTTCTTTTTTTTCGTTTCCCATCATGTTAGGGGTGCCTTGAACCCCCGAGCAACTGGTATTGAAATATAGTATCAAAAAACACATACGCGCTCGCACACACTCCCTATTAATTACGGTACAGTTTATAAAGACGTGTACGAGTACACAGCTGTCAGGACCTTTCACTGACATTACACAGTTGCTGAATATGAATAGGAATTAGTGCTATGCCTACACCTTCACCTAGCAGTGAACTTTGCCTCAGTAACCGAAGGGAAACCTTTTGGCTCTTATTTTTTTGTGTGATTTATGTGAAACCTCGTGAAGCCATTTGGTTCCCATGAAGATATATAAACACACACATGAACACACACACACACACACACACACACACACACACACACACACACACACACACACACACACATACACACACACACACACACCTGCTCCTCCCTCTGGGCCCTAGTGATCAGTGTTTCCGGCTTAAGAGAACACCAGCAGATTAACCACATGTGTGAACTGAGCTTCAACCAAAGCCCGCTGTGTGCTTTCTATCGCCCTCACTCTCGCTCTCATGCACATTTTATTTCTGGTGCTCCCTAGGGCTTCTTGAAAAGCTCTGGCACTCTGGGTTTAGTTACTTGCACGCGCACACACACACACACACGTGCGCGCGCACGCACTCAGAGACACGCGCGAAAACACACATGAAAGAAGAGGGTCATACACAACCGCCGCTTTCAAAGTGACAACAAACGCGTCAACCCACACGGCACGGTTTCGTAAACCTACACCGTAGATCGCGCCGAGTTTACAAACAGAACGGTTTACCAGATTTCTCCTTATATTGAAACACTCTCACGTTTATGGGACGTCAAGCCACAGGATCGCATATATGATTCGGTTTGTGGCGTGCTCCGCTTTCCGAATCCAGCCCCGACTTTGACCTTTCATTTATTAGGTTTGTTTAGCCATTGAATAAACTCCAGACATCGGATCAATCATATAACGTGTCTTTAAAGTAGGCCCGCGTAAACAGGCAGCCAACAACAAAACATCCCGTCCAGAAAAACACAACAACAACAACAAAACAGCGAAAGACGGAGAAACAGAGCGAGAGAAGTAGTGGGAGGATGGAAAAACTGAAAGTGCGTGCGGCAGAAACGAAAAACGAACTCTCAAGGAGACAGTCTGAAGATGTCAATCTTCGATCTAGTGTCACAAAAGTCAGATGAAAAAGGCCATGTTGTGGTTCTGTCTCTCACTTGTCCACCCCCGTTTTCACCACCGATCTGCCCACATGTTTTCATTTTCCTGGGGGGGGGGGTGGGGGGGGGGGGTGTCCCGGCTCGGCGTGCGATTGTGTGTGTGTGTGTGTGTGGGGGGGGGGGTTGATCTGGCATTCTAAATATTTAATGAGGGATCACCCTGACATTAGTATTATGATCATCGATGTCCACACCTCTTCACCTGAAACTCTTAGCGGAGGAGATAAAATCTGAGAAAGCTTCGCACAGCAGCAGCAACATCATGGCGTGGAGACGTTTCAACTCCACGTTCATGACTCAGTACAGAGGTGGCAGTGTAATATCATTTCTGCTTTAACAGGGCGACTCTAGAGGCCTCAAACGGGTTTTTTTACCCGCACATATGTCAGACCTTTAGGAGTTGGCCTAGAAGAAAGGCAAGATCCAATACTCAGATATGGGTAGCTCATGAATGCAAAAGAGGGTGTATTGGTGTTCGTAATGCTTATTTGAGATACGCCACACTTCCTGTCAACTTAAGACCAGTCTGGTTATTCTCTCATCACTAAAGTGACGCCTTGAGGCTTCTAGACACAGAATGTTTTTTGGTTTCTGTAAACAAATAAAATAAAAACAAAGGAGACTACCATGTGCGAAAAATCCTGACAGATCAGCACTTTCTGAAATACTCCATATATACCATAAAGTTTGCGTGAACTTTTTCGTTCGAACCTAAAACGAAGCTCTTGCTTGTTTTGTTTTGTTTTTTTCTCCCCCCCCCACCTTTTCTTTTGCACTGCTTTGTGTGAGCGTTTCGTTAGCGTTTGGAGAGGGAAGCCGAAGCTCATTCTTGTGTTAAAGCTCTGCTGCCACTCGTCACAGCGTGAGTCCTGGCCCTGCTGATCCCCCTCAACAAACTCACTAACAGCTGATCAATATTACATGAGCCGCTAGGTGCACACACACACACACACACACACACATGGTCGGTGTGTGCACGAACCCCTCCCCTCCTGCTCTAATAGAAGGCTGTAATGAAGACTCCAGGGGGATCTGCTACCTGTCACTCCGGATCGATCTGCCTGCCCCCTGACTGACAGCTTCACCAAGCTGCCTTACACCTGCCTCTGCCTCCTGCTTTCGACTCTGATTATTTCTGATTATTATTTCTGGTTATTTCTGATCCTATACTTTAACATCATGTACTTTTTTTCCCCCCAGCTATTTCTATCAGGACTATTTCTATGGTTTAGTAGGGTGATATTATATACCAGTCACCGCACGCCTTATTTTACACACTTATCACGGCAGTTTTAGATGCGTGGTCCGTTTTTGATTGTTGAGAGGTGTGTATTGTTCACCCGGCACAGAGCTCGCATCCTTGCTACTTCACAGCAGCTCAGTCCATGATAACTCTACACAACCCAACATCTAATGTTTCATCTCCCCCCCCTTCCCCCACCACAATTAAAAATGTGCCATTTACAAAAGGTTACAATGTGGTTGCACTCGGTTCGAGTTGAAATGAATTGCAGTTAAAACTATTAAAGCATTAAGTCCAAAAAAATGTGATTATTTTAATAATTGTTGTATTCTGGACTTTTCATAATAAGCTTTATAAGTCTGCGACGACGCCTGTCCGTTATATTTGCTTTTTCAACTGCCCATTTCATCCCTTTTCCCATGTGCTGTTAAAACAACTACAACTTCTGGGAAGATGTTCCAGTCTGAGTTCTAGATGTTCATTAAGGATGAGATCCGGCTACTCAAGACCTTTCACCCCAAACCATGTAAAGCATGTAAAGCATGTTTTAGACAGGTGTGAAAAAATGCTGTATTGGTCAAATGTAAACAAATATATATATATATATATATATATATATATATATATATATATATATATATATATATATATATATATATATATATATATATATATATATACCCCCATATATACCCCCTCCCGCATAGAATGAGGTTAAATAGTTTCATGACTAAGTTGTGGTTTTACTGATGACCTAATTAGATTCTGCAATACTGATATCTGTACTAACTCGCTACTTAAAGCTTAGAGCAATTATTACATTATATATATATATATATATATATATATATATATATATATATGTATATATATAAAATCCACATCAATTCTTCTGAATACACTTGTAGTTTTCAGACCTTCTTCATTGAATAATATAGTAAACGAAGGTGTCAAACAGCCAAGAATATGTTTTGTGTTTTGTGTACCTACATTTAGCTTTGGTGAACTCACAGTGTTCTCTCTACAGATTCAAGAGGAAGTCACCTGGAAAGTGCAGAGGAAAGGGTGCAGAGGGTGCAGAGGGTGCCTTTCCTTGTGCAGAGGAAAGGGTGAGTCAATAGTCCTATTAGTGCAACAACTATACAAATCCATATTACGGCAGGTAACAATCAGTTAAGTAAAGAAGAAAAGGCAGTCCATCATTACTTTAAGATATGAAGCTCATGCATTCCGAAAAAATATCTCAAGAACTTATCTCCAAGAGAAGTCTCTAAAACCACCAAATTCTATGAGGCTCCCGTGAGGACAGTCACTGGAAAGGAAGATCAGGAGGTACCTGGTTGGGCCAAGAATGGACATTAGATAAATACGGAAAATGTCCTTTAGTCTGTTGCGTCCAAATTTGATCCTTTTGGCTTTGTTAGACATAGAGGGGGTGAGCAGATGGTTCCTAAATGTGCATTTCCCGCTATTAAGCATGGAGACGGAGGTGTGATGGTGTGGGGCTGCTTTGCTGATGACACTGTTGGTGATGTAGTCAAATTTGAGGGCACACTTAACCAGCGTGTCTAGCACAGCATTTTGCTGTGACATTCCATCCCATCTGTTTTTCATTTAGCGTTACCATCATTTGTTTTTCCAACAGAAAACAATAACCCACGGACACACCTTTAGATTATGTATAGCTGTTTGTTCAAGAAAGAGAGTAATGCAGTGCTACATCAGATGCCCTGCTTTCCACAATCACTTCATCGTGATCCAGTTGAGATGGTTTGGGATGAGGTGGACCAGAAAGGGCCCATATATAGTTAAGATGAATAACCAAACAATAGAAAGTGTGTTTAAGAGGTGAAATTGTGGGCCTGACAACCTAGGTAGGTCAACCTGTAGGTCATTATTTATTAAAGCCAATAAAAATTCGAATTTGATACATATGTAAACACTAATAAATGTTTTCTTCTGTATTAAAGGAACATTGGCACTACTTTTCATTCACACAATGTACTATTTATCCAACTGTGTGGCAAAAACTTTTGTGTGTGTATATATATATATATATATATATATATATATATATATATATATATATATATATATATATATATATATACTTTGACTAGACCACTTCATTTTGTGCTAAAGCAGCAAAACAGCCCCAGACCATCACACTACCACCACCATATATTACTGTTGGGGAGGTTGGAACTCAATGGTTAAAGCATTGGCCTTTGGACCGGAAAATCACAGATTCCTATCCCACCATCTCCACCAAGCTGCCACTAGTGGGCCCTTGAGCAAGGCCCTTAACCCTCAATTGCTCTGTTGCTCTGGATAAGAGCGTCTGCCAAATGCCGTACATGTAATGTAATGTTGGTCTGATTGGTTAGTTTTCACGCCGAACGTAACGGGACACGCATCATCCAAAAAAATCTATTTTTGTCTCATCAGTCCACAGAGTATTTTCCCAAAAGTCTTGGCAAAAACTGAGAGGATCATTTATGTTCTTTTTGCTCGGTTATAATAGACTTTCTGATCTATATTTCGACTGACATGTACAGCATTCAGCAGGCTACCTTTACAAGCATGACTCTCATATGTGTATTATAGCCAATATTTCTTAAAAAATGCATCCTCTTGCTTTTCTACTAGATCAAGACGAAGACTAAAAGTACCATCGACATAAAACCACTGTGCGTATCACACCGACGAGTCATTTCTGCCTTCAGAACCCGCTTTTCACTTCTTTTGAATGAAAGAAAAATGGAATATTGGAATACATGAGAAGTTTACTTATATACTTATATGATCATTTTAATGTGATTTCTGTGTGTCCCTGAAAAAGACTGTTTTCAATCATTCATGAAGTGACAATGAATGCTATTGGGTTTATTATTAACTGCTGTTAAATTGGTTTCATGAGTTTCCTCTGGACGTTTTAGGAGAACGTATAGAATCGATTCTCTCTGATGGATTAAACACCCTGAAGTACCAGTTTCTTCTGTTTGGATTTGCCGTATTCATCTTCAGACCATCTGAGTAAACATCCATTACTGAGCAAGTCAAGAAATTTGAGGATGGATTTGGACTTTAATTAATATCTAAAACATTCGCTCAGGACCACGGCCTCAACATAGACGAAACCGTAATCTGGTTCCTCTGAAGGTTTCTTCCTCAGCTTGTTGTTTTTTCTTTGTTTATTAGGGATAAACTTCAAATTATAATAAACAAATTTGTACTGCCTTTTATACAAATTGAAACCTTTTTTTTTTAATTCTATGTCAAGCTGCTTTGAGACAAATATCCAACATTAAATACAAGGACAATAAATACAATCAGTTACATTGAATAGATTGTTTTGCCTGTTAACTAGCATCTGACTTACAACTTGCACAATAACAGTCATTTGACCTCTTTAGTTCCGTATCAACTGTATCAACTGTAAAGTAGTTGTATAGAAATGATTCATTTACCGTCATATTGCTACGTGCCTCTTTTCCTCCCTGAAAATGAGCATGTTTAGCATTTTTAGCACTGCTAAATTAGCCACTTCTAGTGTTTAGCACTGCTGTAGTGTTTTTTTCCCCTCAGAAAGTATTGGGTTTCTTGAATAACTGTAATGAAAGGAGACAATGAATATTTAGATGTATTATTTATTCGTTTTATTTTTTTTGCAGAACAACAAAAATTAACTCCTTTTTCCTTTTCACACTAGCACTGTAAACGATGGTTTGTTGCTTATTTTGGCTATATTTATGTTATAAGTGGCTGAAACGTTATTAAAAATGTGCACTGCCACTTGTACAAGAAAAATATTCTATTTAGTTTAATGTAATCTTGTAGAAGATATATATATATATATATATATATATATATATATATATATATATATATAAAGATAAAAAGATTCACAATTGAAAAACAAAAAAGGAAAAAAAACATGACATTTTAGTGAGTGGGTGTGTGCAAGCATGCATTTTACGTGCCCGCATGCGTATGTTTGTGTGTGCATGGGTGGTGCACTTGCTGTTCCCATGTCAAGACTGAGCAAGAAAGAGATGCAGAGCGACAGAGAATGAGCAGCCATGTCAATGCACTTGAAATGTGTGTGTGTGTGCTTCGCCTCTAAAATGTCACCATGCGGATCGATGGGGTTTAACGAGGCCTGGAGGCCTGATCTGCTCACTCTCATTCATGGAATTCCCCCCTAAAATCACCGTCCCTCCCTGATACTTAACACACTCTTACCCAATCAGTGTAATGGGGTCTCGAGGGACAACAAAGCACAGGATGTTCATGGAGGTTTGACGATAAGTTTTAGGGTATGTATCTAAGGAGGCATGTTTAAAGACCGTCAAAAGATTTCCTTCGACATTGTGTTGATGAAAATGATATGTCAGTAAACTGACGTGTTTGTGACGATATTGCAAATCAATTATTGCATTGTTTGTTGTTATGCCGTGGAACCTAGAAGCTACCTGAATTTCATGTATACATCATATGTCGGATATGAACATAATATTGTTGCATTTATACACATTAGCGAACTTTTGTTGTTTTTTCGTGTCATTTTCTTTGCATTGTATTTCCAAGCTATAAAATGACCCTTGATCTATTTGTACAAAATAGATGGATTGTATATGTACTCATGGGTGCTCATTAAGGATATTTGTACTATAACTGTTAAGCAAAATTATATATATATATATATATATATATATATATATATATATATATATATATACATATATATTTATATGTATGTGTGTGTGTGTGTGTGTGTGTGTGCACACATTAATTTTTAAAAAAAATTTTCTTCATAATTATAGTTCTTTATTATACATTGTAATCTAAGGCAATATATAAAATAAATGTTATTTTAATTATTATTATTAGTACTATTGTTATTCAGTAGCATCTATTCATATCCATATCAAATCCACGATTAACACTATTATTGATTATTCTTTGATTTAACTAAAAATCTTTTTTTTAATTAGTTATCCAATCTCCAATCAGTTTCCTTTACTGTTTTATATATATATATATATAAAAACCTTTTGACACAGATTTTAATTGCAAACTGACTGACCTTATATAATGTCAGTAATTCAGCATTGAAATGATAAACGTTGATGTATTGTTTATTACTTAAACAGCTGTATTAGGCATCAAACATGATTCGGTTTGAATACATTATTTCCATTGTTAGCGCTTTTGACAATGGACATAGTCTCAAAGAAGCTTTACACAGTTAAATTAAAATTATTGTTCTGTATAAATGTAAGTTTGTCCCTTATTTTAAATTTTATTATATGATATTTATATTATTGCACTATAAATAGAATTGACTCTATAAATTTATTGTACTAAAAGAACATAAAACGGCCTCCATTTAGCAGATTATTGAATTGTTTTTAAAATGACTGAATTATTTCCTGCGAACCTTTTCATTTTATTACAATACAGTATGATATCATATAAAAAAGTACTTTTGGCCCGGAATCAAGTTGGACTTTTTTTTTCAAAACTTGGAAAACTTTTGGGCAACTTTAGATATTAAATCTTAGTCCTTTTCGAAAAGATGTGTGATTTTAAGCATTCAAGCACGAAAAGTATTCCGACTCACTAGATCCGCTTTTCTTCCCTTAAAAAAAACATTTCACACGCTTTCAGACAAAAAAATAATCATTTTTTTCTTTATGATTTCAAAGTGCTGAACAGAGCCTCCAGTGAACCGAAGAGAAATAAAAGTAATCCAAACAAATCAACAAAAAAGACACTTTCTTTTTTGTAACCGTTTTTCTTTGAAAAAAACAAAGAAAAAGAAACAAAAAAACTAACACAAACAAACAAAAAAAATGCACAATTTGTACCACAAGATTTTGAAAAAATCTATTGGATAAAAACACTTCAAAATATTAGTTTTGTATTGTGTATATATATATATATATATATATATATATATATATATTTATATAATTCTCCATTTGTCGCAAATGGTTTCCTACAGGGGCGACATTAGAGGAAAAAGCCCAGTCTGTGAATGTGTCCGAGCCCTTTGACGAGCTGGCCGTCTTTCTCAAACAAAAATAAATACAGGCAAGAAAAAAGGCGAGAGAGAGAAAGAGAGAAAGAGAGAGAAAAAAGAGAAAACCATGCATATAATCTGTTTTTTTTCCTTTTGTACAAATAAAAGACAACTTTTTTTGCAACAAAGTCCTCTGTATTAATAGATGGTGTTAACAATAGAAACTTATATAAAAACGACAACAAAAAAAAAATGAGCATGAGCACGGAATGTTTCGTCCCTAACCCACCCGCGTTTCCCATTCTATCGCTCCCTCCTTCCGTGCCCCATCCCTCTCTTTCCTTTCGTAATAAGTGCTTGTAGCCCGAATGCTCCCTTGCACTCTTTTCATAGCTCTACACTCCTAACGCTAAAATTCCCTAAAAGGTTTGCGTAAACCGGGCGGGATAAAAGAAAAAAAATCATCGTAATAGAATAAAAACTCTACAGTAAATTTCAAGTCTGTAGAACTTGCTCGAGAGTTACGAGAGTTAGTGAGCAGACCAGTGTACAGGAAAATCTGCCCGGGTTTGATAGCCTTACTTCACTTCACAGGGCGAGCCGTAGTATTCAAATAATTTAGAGTTGAAATAGAAATGCAACGCAACTCGGTCCGGCATTTTCTTTTCTACTCTTCCTGTCGAATTTGTTGTTTTTACTGGAAATAGCACTTAGTAAATTGCACTTGCATGCATTTTGGACTCGGTAGTTAGAATTTAATGCACTTTGTCTGGACGTCTCTTGATTCGTTTGGACTCGAGCGTTCGACAGAGATGCGTTTACGCTCGGACGCACGCTGTGTTTTATGCGTCTCGTGTAACTGCGTGGACGTGTATGCGAAGGCGAGCGCACTGACTGAATAGAAACCTTTCATCCTTCCAATTAATTGCTCTCTCTTTTACACACACACACACACACAAACACACACAGAACAATGGTCCAAAAGCACATCTCTGCTTCTTTTCTTCTCACACACACATTAGCTGACACAGATCTGAGGTGGAAAGAGTGTACATCTGGAGCTTCTTAAGAGAAATATCAGAGCTCAGCAAGTCTCTCGTTCAGGCTCTGTCCTCTATATTGTGTCCCCCAGCCTATACAAAGGCCCAGGTGAGATTTTTTTTTTTTTTTTGGTGGTGGGGGCGCGGGGGGGGTGCGTGTGTGTGTGTGTGTGGGCGTGTCTATATTAGTAGGGCAGTGTGTCCAGGAACCTGTCGATAAGTGGTGGAGGTGGGACCAGGTCCTCCAACTTTAAGTAGAAGATCCTCTGTAGGCCTTGAGTGCGCTGTGACCTTAGCTCTGCCTTCAGGCCCAGAATGGCCGCCACTGGGGGAGGGGCTTTGCTTGCTCCGGCCACGCCTGGGGCCCCGCCGGCACTCAGGTGCTCTCGAAGGCAGCAAACAAGCTTAGACTGCAGCTCCTCCACCTTCTTGGGTTCCTTCAGGCCAGGACATTGTTCTGAGGACGGAAAAAAAGAGATGAATAAAGAATCCATCCATCTTTCTATTGATCTATATAAGCACACACACATACACATCTTATGCTCAGGTGTCCACAAACTTATGACCATATAATCAAATCTATATATCCATGTGCTTTGCATAACTTCAGAATCTTATATTCTCCGTGTCATTTTGGATATAAGTATCTGCTAAATGAGTATTGAACAAGTAACTAGGATTGGTGTTACACCTAAACGTGTCCTCTTGCATCATTGAGACAGAGACATGGCTGCCTTCTTTTCTTCTAATCGCAAATCGTTTTTGGTGCACTTTTCCAGTCCTGAACTTCCGAATCTCAAATGATACAATCTGCATTTACTGACGGGTTGTCATTGGTCGACTGCTATGACAGTCAGATGACCACTTCCTGTGAAAGTAGGCCATAATTTCTGGTTGGATGTGATACATTATTTACCGCAATCCTAGCTTGTTTACTTTCTCTACCATTAAGCACTTATACACAAAAAAAATTTTATATATATATATATATATATATATATATATATATATATATATACATACACACACACACACACACACACACATACACACTCACACACATATATACACACACATAAATAAATAAAAATAAAGACAGGACAAAATCAGTACAATTAGTCAGATTATGTGTTGCTCCACGACCAGCGAATCTAGGGCTCAATACTAATGTAGTCACTAAACACGACTTCACCAGCAGCTTCCTAATGTTCCACTGACGCAGTACCTTACACTCATGGCCTTCCCTTCCCCCAAAACACACAAAGTACACACAAACACACATATATACACCATGCACACATTTCATTTACATATCTTTGCTGATTTCTGCGCAATGCAAAGACGACGGGTGCGAAAAGGAAGACTTGAGCACGGAGAAAGTTCATGGCGTGTGTGTTGTCTGGGTTACAAAAGGAACAAATGTCACACTTGCTCCTAGCTGCTGTCTCACTGAGTTAGTGCGAAGCTTCTGCTTTATCACTTTAGTGCCGGTGTGTCAATAGCGAGCCTCGAGCCTGCCTACTTCACACACTCCTCACTCCACGCTGGATGTTTCATCGATCCAAAAGGCATCGCACGTTACAAACGCTTTATCTTAATCCTCGACACGTTGCGACAAACAAAAAATGTACAAGGTTTAATTGAAACGCGTATGCGAGGAATGGCATTTTATAGCATCAGTGTTGCCACAGCAACAAAAAGCATGAAGAGTTTTTTTGGTTGCTGAAGTGGTTTTTTTTTTTAGATATTTGCTGTTCAATCAAATTTTCAAATATTACATCATTCTTCTAAAAAGTGTACGTCATGATTGTAAGTCCTTAAAAATGTAGACATGCAATTACTGAATTATTAAATAATATTATTATATAAAATGTGTATATATGGTATCATTTCAATTATATAAGTATTAAAATTCTTATATAATATTGCATCATAATAGAACAATTTCAAGTATATAATTATTCATCTCACTTCTCAAAAAAAACAAAAAAAAATATGCAAAGTACATGCAGTTTTATGTAAGTTTTTATAATTAGGTATATTTATCACATTATTATAAATAAATACACATAAATAAACAAACGTTTAATTGACTATATTTGGATTTGAATTCATGCTCTACCTTTCTAACTCCAAGAAATCAGATATTTTATTAGGGGTTTATTAGGTAATGTAAACAGTGATAGTGTGAATGTGTGTGTGTGTGTGTGTGTGTTATTTGTTCCCATGCTGTGGGTGTTCAGCAGCTGCATTGTCCCTCAATCTACTTGCGCTCCCTCTTTCTCTCGCTCTCTAGGGGCTGATCGATGGCACTCTTTCACTGCAGACACTTTTAGAGGGTCGATAGTTTGAGTAGAGGAGTGGAGGGTGTGTGTGTGTGTGTGTGTGTGTGTGTGTGTGAGAGAGAGAGAGAGAGAGAGAGAGAGAGGGGTATAGAACTGAGTAGTGCTCAATTCCTCCCACTACAGAGCTAAGTGCTGCTCCATGGAGGCCAACACATACCCACACCTACACACACTACACACTACACACACACACACACACACACACAATGTTCAGCTGAAGGCTGATGGTTCTGGGTGGACGGGTGACAGATGAAAAGACATGTCTATTTCTTGAGCTCCTTAACTTTCTATCATTGTATTAAACCACATGATCAGCTACAATTAGGAATGATTCCACTGTAATTACGACGTTTTGTGCGTGTGACAACCTGCAATAAAAATGAATCTTTTTTTTTTTCTTTTTCTCCTTTTTTTTTCTATGCTAAAAAACAAAATCAAACAAATGACCAAATAAATTCACAGGATGAACCAATGAAACAAAATCCAACCAGCTAATTAGCCCCCAAACAAATGTAGCCTAATAACGGTGACGCAACAACATGAAATATTGCATTGCAGGACATTTTACAACCGTATAAAGTGCACCTTTCTGCGTAAATGCCACCTCACTAGGCGACACTCAAAAAAATGAGCCTCTGTGTATATATTACGAACTACAAATAAATGTAGGATAGAAAACATGTATGAAGAAAAGAATTTCAATTCAAATGAAGGCCTTGGGGACGATGTAGCGTCTGTCTCGGTCATCATGCATGTGCAGAATACCTGAAACACCTGCTGGTTCTCACAACACACACACACACACACACGCGCACCTGTTTATGTGCCACCCAATAATCAATAATCCCACACCTGTCCGTATAGAAAATACACAAAACCCCTTTTCATTCTCTATCTCAAGCTCTGTCCTGCTCGCTCTGTTTTGCTGTGATTAAAAGGGGATTAAGTCTTGCCGCGTAGGTAAACCCAGTCCCGGTCATCACCTGTCCCACACCTGAGATAATCAGCTTCGGCTACACAAAGAGGTGTGAATGTGCGAATAGGGAGATGTCGAGAAGAAAAAAGGAGGTCCTCACGCTGTGTGTTTTTCCTCACCGCGTGTGTGTTTTTGCTTGCGGTAAGTGTGTGTGTGTTAGACTTGCAGGGGTGCGTTACCTGTGAGTAGCACCAAGGCCAACAGGCAAGAGAACGCGGGTAAGTCCAGGTTGAGACTCTGAAGATGAGAGCTGAAATCTCTGATGGAGTCGAGCCATTCGCCAAAACCTCGCAGACACTGCAGCCTGTGGAGCACCAGGCCTGTGCAGAAAACAAACTTCTCCTCCGCCAACAACGACCTGCAGGAGGAGAAAGAGAGAGAGAGAGAGAGAGAAACAGGAGTTAACGCAATCTCAAAGTGTTATTTATTCAGCCTCGCAGACATTGCAGCCTTGTCCAGGGAACAAACTTTTCTGTGCGCAGAAAAAAACAACAAAAAAAAAAAACGGAGAGACGAAAAGAAGCTGAGGGACAAAAAAAAACCCAAAAAACAAAAGACATGTCGAGGTTGGGGAGGAAAAACGCAAAAGCATAAACAAAAATGATTTGTGTGGTAGAGGAAGAGAAAGAGAGTTACAAACAAGAAACCGATATATGCTCACCTTTCAATATGTATCAAAAGAAACCATTTCAAGGCATTAATCGCAATTATAACACCGAGCTTTACGTATAATCTACGGAACGCATATAGAACGAGTCTCCGGAGTTTGAACCCCGTTCTCTCCAATGAAGAGATTTCGATTTCCTGTGCAACGTGAAAAGCTGTGTTTTATATGTGTAATACGGCATATTCAAATAGGTTCATAGGAATACAAATAGGTTTATGTGGTTCTACAACTGAGAAAAGCATTTTAACACTCTCAAACACAGTTACTGTTTACACTACATTAAGAAAATTCTGTTTTTCTTTATTTAACATGACTACTATGCACAACACACTACAATGCAGAAGTATTGGGACGCCAGACTTCTAGCATGGATGCGGTTCTTTCCCAAGCGAGGAGACCCGAAGTTGTTCCGTAGTTCTCCGCCTCCTACCCCCCGCATTACACTTTAGAAACATGAAATACAACATGGCGGCGCGCTCTGACGAATGGGTTTGCAGCTTCAGACGTTCAACAAGTCAAAGCCCGCTGTAAAATTTGTCTGAAGTTTCTGGCTTCTCTAAAGGAAGCAGCACGACTAACTTATTCCAAACAGAACCACGTCGCTGAATGGGGAGGCGTGTCTGCGGAATAAACATGACAGCGGCAAACCCTGCTAAAAAACCCCGCTAAAACGGGTCAAAATAGCGGGCACATTTTCCCCCACTGTATCCAAAATCGAATGTTGTCTAAAAAAAAAAACTCTATTGAAGACCTTAGGGAGGAACTTGAGCGATATCTCCCAATACCTGGGGTGTAACTCAGTGGTTATGGCGCTGATCGGAAGGTAGGGGGTTTCGAGCCCTGGGATCGCCAAGCTGACACTCTTGGGTCCTTGAACAAGGCTCTTAACCCTGTATGTCTGATCCTACGCTCTGACCCCGACTTCCAAAACAAGGTATGAAAGAAATAATCTCACCCTTCTGGTAATTATATGCAACAAATATGGACTATTTTATCAAAATGGATGAATGAACAAAAAAAACATCTCTCCAAAATCTTCCCAGAAGAGTCGAGGTTATTAAAATGGGTACTATTGGTGGAACGGGTCCAAAATCTTTTGCACATATGATGACTATGTATAGTGGTAGAGTTTGTTGTAGGTTAATAAACTAAACGAAAAAGTTCCTTGCGCTTGTGTATTGTTTGCTTGCTTTGTCCTGTAGTGATTCAAGCAGACTACAAGAAAAAAGTTTTTCTGATGCTTGGTTGGAACTGATGAGTTGCAGAGAAAGACAGAAAGAGAGAAAGAGCGAGAGAGGGAGAAATAAAGAGGTTAGGAACTGATCACGAACTGTTGTTATTTATTCTGCCTTCAAGGTGACGTTTGATGACTGAACTTCAGTCGACACCGCCTTCATCTTTTAATTAATCATCACCCCCCCCTCTTCCTGACTGATTACCCATAAGCACCTACACGCACAGGCGTCCACACCCTCTCTCCCTCTCTCTCTCTCTCTCTCTCTCATCTCTCCAGAGCAGCCCGAACCCGATCGGAGTTGGAGTCTTTAATGCGCGAGAACCGTTACCATGGGCACAAATGAAAGCCAGCGTAGGGAAGACGACATCAAAGATCCGAACGGGACTTAATTACGTTCGGGCTCACGCAATTAAAGCTTTTAAAAACATTCCGGAGATTTCTTTCTGCTCTTACAACCCCCTCAATCTCATTCCCTCGCCCCTTTCGGATGTGGGATAAGACTCCGGGAGCGACTGGGTTCGTTCTGCTTTTTCCGGGGGCAGCGCGGTTTCATCGGAAATAACAGATTTAAACCGAATGACCCGTACGATCCCGCTCGCATTCCCTATCCTCTCCTGTCCTCAATGCTCTACCTCTTCACCGGCAACCCTGCAATTTAGCAACAAACCTCCTCTGTTTTTTTTCCCTCTGTGGAGTGCTGGCTTCTGCTCGCGAAGCGGTCCTTCATTAGCACACGGTTACGGGAGCGCAAACGCACTTAGACACAGCGGGACAGAGGAGGACAAACAGAAAATTCTGCACACGAATTTAGCCGTATCTTTTATAGAACTTTTATTTTTTTACATCCTCATAACGAACAAGTTTTTTCCCTCATATATAAAAGAAGAATTGCTAAATTTTTGATCCGATTTATTCAGAATTTTTTGTCACCCTGTTCACACTAATACTATTTATATTTAGATGAACGTCTGACCCCCCAGATGTTTTTTAAACAGGCAGCTCCGATAAAAAAAAAGAAAAAAAAAAGAAAAGCTCCTTGATGGTGATATACCAATGTGCTTATTTTACTGTTATAATATCTATACTAACATCTCGTACACAGAGATTCTGATGCTGGACTAGACTGATGAAGCAAATATATAAGTTAAGTATATATTAAAGTATATAATAAATTATAATATGAAATATAACATAGCGTAGCAATTTGCAGGAATTGCTTTATGCGTTTCAAAACGGAGAGAATAATAGGACGAATGGACAAAGGGTTATTCTTAATTGTCCATGACTGTTCTCATGACAAAAAAAAGAGTTTCAGGATCTCAATCCTGGTGTGTACAAAGACCCTATTCAACACCTTTGGGATGAACTGGAATGCTGACTGCACTCCAGGCCTCCTCACCTCTTCACCTCATTACTAACCTTCTCATGGCTTAATGAACACAAAATCTAGTGGAACATCTTCCCCGAAGTTTATTTATAATGACAGCTTATTTATAATGCTAAAAAATAGGGAATGGGATGCTCAGAAAGCATTTATATAATCATTAAATGAAGAGCTCCAAACAAAGGGAAATTGTCGTTTCACGGTTATTCATTAAAAGATGCTTCTTTTACTCATCCACTACTCAATCCATCTGACTCACGGATGATGTCTGCAAGCAAACAAAGCCAAAGTGCTAAATCTTCCTTGGGAAAAGTCTGGACAGGCTGTTCGAAATGCATAAAAGGCTTCCAAATGGCTCAAATTGGATTTTCCTTTTTCGTCTTTTATGTTCATTCAATATCACTACCAGTCGTTTCTAGAGAAAGCATGCACTAAACAGCCAGCTTTGACATGTATCTTTTTTTAAGGATAACATTACAGCAAAAATTAGAGCCTTAAAGCAGTCTATTTGATGGAGAAGATTTGTGACCTAGATCAGTGGGTGCGGCCTAATTGGATTTTTTTTCCTTTTGGTTATATATATATACACTACTGGAAAAACCAAAGCGGTAGATGTCAGCATGGTGTGGGAATTCTCCGACCGTTCAGCTTTACACGATTCATATTTTTGTTGGTATCTTCTGGGTGCGTTGAATATAATGACGGCACTATGCTTGATATCAGTCCGCTCTTATGTGAAAGCTTCTCATCTGGTGTGTCTTTCTAGTTGCATTGCCCTAGGGTCCTCGCTCCATTGTGCAAAAGTCTCGACCAAAACCCCACGTGAACCTTTCTGGCAAGCGCTCTTTGAATCCGCATTGAAATAACGCATTCAACTTTGGTTACATCCAAACTCCTATTACTCTAATGACATCCGCGGACGCAGCGTCGCTCGATTGAAAAGGAACAGCGGGTTCTCGAAACCGCATTCTTTACATTTACGTCATGTTCGACGGTTACAAAGGTGTGCGAGACGCCGCAACTGAAGACAGGTGCGTGTAAAACGCACAATGTGCGTGGAAGTCTTTGACACGAGGGGAAAGGGTGCACGTTTGCTCCCGTGTACGGTCCATGCATGCTGTGCGAGCGCACGTGTGACGTAGGCCCCGAGTGAGTCAGGAGCCCCCTACTGAGGCTGTGACGGCACCGCCCACCGGCCTCCCTCCCTGCACCTGCTCGCTCGCAAACACACAAAGTGAGAGACATAGAGAATGAAGCGAGAGAGAGAGAGAGAGAGAGAGAGAGAGAGCAGGAGAGATGAGGTTTGGCTGCATTGCTTTCTAAATGCAGAGGAAAAAAAATCCACTTCCTGTTAAAGATCTCCTCTACTGCGCCAAGCAAACAAATAAGAAAAAAGAAATCGCACCTGATGAACTTATACGTCAGTAAACAAAACCAGGAACGGGACGGACGACGGCGGCGGCATGACGTACATTTGAGCGTGCCGTGCGAGGGTTGCTACGTGGAAGTGTGAGAGTTATGGAGGGTTGCTATCCCATAAATTTCAAGCGAGTACATGCCGAAGGTGGTGAGGCCGGTGACCGTAGAAACAACCCCCCCACCACCACCAACGCAAGACCACGCAGCACAGAGAGCAGGTTTTAAAGTTAACACGTCGATACGCTGACAAGCGATGATGCTTGCGATTATGTTGAACACAATAAACAGTATCAATCACATAAATAAATAAAAGTCGAACCTGTTGGCCAGGCGGAGCACGAAGAGCTCAAGGAAGGCCGAGTCGATGAGCAGACTCTGGTCGTCATGGTGGAGCTCGGTGAATCCGGGAAGCCGCTCGGCCCAGTGACGCGTCACCTCCATGGAGCCGGTGAGAACGCGGTAGAAGAGCTGAATCTGCTGAGCCTCTGCTAAAGTTCCCGTCTCTACAGCGCTGAACTACAAAACAACAGAGACAAAGCAGGAGGGTTAAATAGACGATATATACATTTTTCTTTCTCCAAAAGTTGATATTTTGCTATTCTTTAAAACCTTCTAACATTATAAACGTATGGTTTTAACCGTAGAGAAGTATCATTATTTGTCATGACAGAGAACTGAATTAGAGGTGTGGAGGCGAGACAGAGAAAGTGGGGGCCAGACAGAGAAGGAAGGAAACACAAGTATCATATTGAAACGTAGAAGGGGCCAGAAATGGTGAGAAACAGATACAGAGACAGTGGGATAAAAAAAAAAGATGCAGAGGGAAATAAATGTTTAGGATTTTATGTTTCTTTCTAACAACATAGGACTTTTGTATATGATTTTAATGTACTGAGGCAATGCAGTGTGAATGCACCTGGCTGTAGTCGAGCTCTCGGGGGATGGACTGGGAATAAGCGCGGACGAGGGCGTTGAGAAGGCTGACAGGGGGTGAAGGTGGAGACGGTTCGGGCTGCAGTGGGCTCTTCGGTTTCGATGGCAAACGACCTCTCCGTCCTTTCAGGTTATCTGTGCGCACCACTGTTAAATACACACACATACACACATCCCACTGAACCTCTTCCATAACCTAAAAATTTGTTCCATTTGGATATTAAAGCAGTGCATGATGACTGAAAGACATTTGGAAGAAATTAGATGTTTTGAAACAAATGCCGGGAAGAGGTGTTTTTTTTTCCCTTGTTTCAAAAGCCTAGTGAAACACAGAACCAGATATTTTCACTCTGAGCAGATAAGTTATTGCCGAATGCAACAAAAACTTTTATAGTATACAGTATATAGTATATATAGTATATACAGTTATAGTGTTTAGACTTAAAATGCACTCTACTGCACAAAGGCAGTATCTAATACCGTATCTGTAAGGAGATACAGTCTGGTGTCTAAACTTATGGGTAAAAAAAAAAAGGTTGTTAACATGGATTTGCACTACCACCCTGATTAGCACGGTCCAAATTATTCTCAATCCTCACCCTGCATACACGTTAGGACCCTTCAAAATAACCCATCTATGAAGTGACCAGTAGATGGCACCTGAGAGACATGTGGTGTTTCTAAAGAAGGTAAATGGACTATGCACTTATCATAATATCAAACCCTCAATTACACTAATCAGCAGAGTCGTGAACATACGTGTGCTTTGTCCACATCACTAATGCTGGAGCAGCCGAAGCGGATATACCACGTTATAAACACCATCTACATGTGTCCTATACATGCCGGCGCCACGCATTCTGTCATTACAGAGGTGTATCAAACCTGATTGTCGAGGCGACGTGCGTGATGGAAATCCGGTAACTCATAAACATTCCCATTATCTTTTAATTCATGCGTGTGCCGGGCCGGATGAGTCGAGCACCGACGCTTTATTAGGCTGCATATCCTTGATGTCTGAAGCCTGTAGGTGTGTGTATGGCGTGTTTAAAGTGATTTAAGTGCAGATTATCCTCCTGACTCTAACCACAGGTCCAGGAGGGATGATGTGCACCGGGTTCGTGGCCGTAATTGCCACAATAAATAGTCAACAAGCTGAGTGGGGAAACTATTCTAAGGATTTGTGGCGATTAAATTGTAGATTAAATTGCAGCTTTATTTGAACACTGAAGCAAGATGATCTCTGGGAATACTAATTAAATGAAAATGAGCGTCTTTTCCTTATGTACGTTTTAAAAAGAATTGACTAAATGACTAACATTTTCAAACCAGTACACATTCAATGATCATTTCTACAAATTATTTTTCCTACTTTCTATTCTTTCTGAGTGCTTTCATTCTGAAATCTTTTAGACCAATTATAATAAACCCAGTTGGACTTTGTTGATACCTTAAAAACGTTGAGTGGTTGTTGTTTCCTTTTATATTGACAACGAAGCCATTAAGATGCAAACAGCATCAGGGGAAAATTTGTTTCTGGATATTTCAGTTTAAATGTCCCTTACACTTTCTGTTTATATCTTGATGCACATGTCCATATGTCAAGAATAAGAATTCCTAATTAATCTACCTATGAAGAAAAGATTAATACACAAAAAAATTGTATTCACAAGACCTTACCAGGACCGAAATAAACAAACATGTTTCCCCATGGTTATTAGAGAAGATTGTGATACAGGTTTTTTAGTAATACAAGGCCATGGAGGGTCCTCATAAGCATAATAATAAAAATGTGTGTTTTTATTATTATTAACTGCAAGCGTAGTTGTTGTTCGTTATGGGTTTAATAAATTGCAGGTTAAAAAATGGGTTTGTTTATTGCTGCTGATAAAAAAAAAAGAAAGAACCCTCCCTCCCAGAAACTCCCCCCGAAAGAAAGAAAAAAGAACCCTCCCCCCTCTCTCTCTCTCTCTCTCTCTCTCTCTCTCTCTCTCTCGAGTAATTGTGCGTGTATGTGAGAGCTCTTACCTTCCTTCACCATGCCCACACTGAGACATTTCTGGAAGCGGCAGTACTGACAGCGGTTTCTTCTCCTTTTGTCCACGGGGCAGTTTTTACTGGCCAAACAAACATACTTTGCATTCTTCTGCACTGTCCTCTGTGAGAAGACATACAAAAGAGAGACAAAAGACAATCAGCAGCAAATAAAAACACACACAACTCAATATCAATACCCCCCCAACACACACACACCCTTATTGCTGCCTCAGTCAGGGATTAAATGGGAAGTTTAGCTTCCGGGTCAGATTTTAATTACAGCCTTTAAAAAAACAAAAACAAACACACACAAAAACAAAGAACACGCGCTCCATTGGGATCGTTTGATCAAATTAATTTCCCAGCATGCCGCGGGAAAGACGCCGCGTCATTAGCGCAAGCCGCTGACTATGAGGTTCTCGCGGCTTCCGCGAGGTACGAATCTCTCTCTCTCTCTCTCTCTCGTCTCTCTCCCTCTCTCTCTCTCACCATCTATCTCTCTCTCCTCTCTCTCTCTCCTCTCTCTCTCTCTCTCCGTCTCTCTCTCTCAATCTTGGATCTTTCTCTGAAGAGGATCCTGGAGGCATAAAGAGCCGATCGTCTGGTAAATCCTCGGATCGAGATTCTTCGACCTTATTGAAATGATCGGTCGGGAGAGAGAGAGAGAGAGAGAGAGAGATGGATAGAGAGAGCCCTCGAAAGACCACAGATCAAAAGAAGACAGGAGGTGTGAGGAACAGATCAGCATCCAGAAGAGGAGCTGAGCGAGATCCCCCACACAGAGAAAAATGACAGAGAGCAGACAGAGACAGACAAAGAGAGAGGAGATATTGTGTGTGAGAGAGAGAGATGGAGAGAGGTAAACCCGCCGGGCTGGTTTTCTCCTCCGCCGAGATTATTACCGACCTTATTAAAATGATATCGGAGAGAGAGAGATCGAGAGAGAGAGAGAGAGGGATGTGCACGCGCAAACAAAGAGAGAAAGAAAAGGAGAAACGTGCCAAACGTGTGCACGTGTAGAAAGAGATCAGGATGATCGATCTGCACGCGCAAAGAAATTCAAGGGGACAGAGAGAGAGAGAGAGAGAGAGAGAGAGAGAGAGAGAGAGATAGAGAGATATGTGCGCGCGAAAGTTGGCTCGCACGCACAAACAAACAAACAAACAAACAAAAAGCGCTTAAAGGTAGAGAGATGCGTGCGACTGGCGAGTTCCACGGGGGTTCGGGAGCGCGCTAGACAAACATAAAAACCCGACATCTGTGGCTCATTTAAGCGCGTCGTAATACCGACAAAATCAGATATACAGGCATTTCATTACTGGTTTTGAACGGCTACCAGAACAAGTAAAAAAAAAAAAGAGTGGAAAAAGAACAGAAAAAAGGGAAACAGCGCGATTAATTTAACCGAAAACTTGTGAACTTTTTAATCAGACCCCCCTCTCTCTCTTTTGCACGTCTTTTTTTCCTCCGATCCAGTGCTTGCATTATTCTGGAAAACGTATCCACAACAATAGTCAAGTCACCTTTATTTATATAGCTCTTTTAACAATAGAGATTGTGTCAAAGCAGCTGTACAATGATGATAATACAATAATGAAACCTCACCAAATATCACCTAAAATGAGTAACAAATGCAAACAGTGCCCTAGTACTTTATAAGTACACTCAAGTGAAGTTTAGTACTTGTTTACTGAAATAGGCTGTGTCCCAAACTGCACAGTGGTGGATCCAGACTCTGTGCAAAGGGAGCAGGTTGGGACCAGATGGTTCCTCAGAGGAACCATTTAGTCCACACATTTGCTTCATTAAAAGAGATTTTATAAAATAATCATTATTCCAAGTGATGACTGGGCCCATGTTCGGGAAAAGTAATGGACTTACACACACACACACACACACAAACACACACGCTATGAAAGCAGTGTTGCAAGTTTAAGAAGGAAAAAAAAGACGCCTTTTTTTTCTTTATTGCTGCCTACTATTGTGGCTTTCACTTGTTTTTAGGTTAGCTTTTTTTGCACTTGTGGTCCACCGAGTGACACCACCTGAAAGCATCTGAGTAAACAGTGCATCAGATTTTTCAGGAGATAGGGCAATTTGGATGATCTGGTAACCCCAAATATGCACTTTTATTTTTTGGACATGTGTCCTTGCTATCACCAGCTTTCCTCGACCCCTGAAAACTGTTTTTCTGAAAGGCCTCCTCTGCTTGCATGTGTGTTTTTTTTGGAACCAGGACCTCTTCTACAGGTGAAAAGTTCTCTCTCTCTCTCTCTCATTCATTCATTCCTTTCTTTCTCTATCCGTCTGTCTGTACACAATTTAATCTCTGCTACCCCCTAAAATTAATAGGACACGTGTGTAAAATTGTAGTTAGACGACACTGCGACTGTTGGTGTAATTTTATCTGCAGATTCGCCTGGAGCTCGCTCTCACACACATACACGCACACATTTAAAACACTAGTTAATGTGACTTGTTTGAAGAATTGTATATATACAAGCTCTTTCATTTTTTATTTTATTTTTTATTTTTAGCCTGAATGACTATAACTAAACAGCAGTGTGAAAATTAGTGTTTGGCCGAAAGTCCAAAAATGTCCATCTCTATTATATTACATCCAACTTGTATGTAATATAATAGTATATGCTTTGACATGTATATGATTTCAACTCCTATAACACAACTGTAGCTGTAGTGTTTGCTACACGATAAACTTGATCTACTTCTATAAATATATAAGATAGTTTTGTGTTTCAGAAAAGAAAAATGGCATTCATCCCCTGCGGTGCATTGCTCAGGGCTGCTACAGACAAGCAGATGTAGATTCATGACATCTTGCACATCCAAACTCCTTAGGGACCCTCCATCGCACCCTGGTCTCACAAACCCCAAACCCCCCCCCCCCCCCCCCCCCCCTCCACTAATCAGCCATCATTTCTTGTTTTTTTTTTCCCCTTCTATCATTCTGCTCGGAGCAAGTAATTAGAAGTGTGTGTTTGTTCAAGACAAGCGGTGGAACTGGGTCATCATTAATTGGTTATATATGTGTGTGTGTGTGTGTGTGTGTGTGTGCGCAGATATGTTACTGACCAGCACTGCAGCATGTACCTATGTTCATATTTTTCGAGTTCCAGACACGTCTATGTCAATGTTGAACATGCGTCAATATGCAGAAAACAACACACACACACACACACACGTGTAATTGTAGACGCAGAATCGCAGGCCATCCGGTGTTCAAATGAACAGACTTCTTCCGATGCTGTGGCTCACGAAGCTGGTTTAATTTCTGAATGAACTCGGCTCTTTGAATATTTACATATATTCAGAACAATACTCTCACGCATTGCAGGCTATGACTCACTCGGACGAAAAAAAAGAAAAAGAAAAGGCGTACGTGAAAAAAAGTTGACCGAGTGAAACAGAGGAGAGTTTTGCTAATATGCAACGCCATTACTTAATACAAAATGGCGTGTATTCATATGGAAATAAGAGCATTTAGGAGAATTAGCTGGGCATATTAATGGGCAAGAAAAAAAATTGTTCAGAAACCAACAATTAACTTGCGGCAAATACGTATAGCCAACCCCATTAGGCAAACAATGTTTGCCAGTGCTTTAAAATAAGCAGACATATTCCAAATGGGGGCGTAAACATTTTCACACAAAAACAGGTTTCTCTCCTTCTATTGCAATAAATTGGAAATAATGGACTGCATTAAAATTCCCTCAATAACGTTTGCATTATTCGCAAAAGCATTGGGGAATATAATTGAATAGATGCTTTGTGCTAATTGTGTGTGTGTGTGTGTGTGTGTGTGTGTGTGTGTGTATGGCCATGAAGGCCCGAGGCCCGAGAACCCCTGCTTTTATTAATTAGTAAATAAAAATAAATTGTGAAACTAATTGAACGAGGATAGATTATTTCAGTACCAGACCACAGGGTATATTCAATTATCTCCAGACTAACATTCTCCAGCTCTCTCTCGCTCTCCCGCTCTCTCCCTCGCTCTTTCTATCAGTCTTCTCCTGTCGTTATGCTTTCCTCTTCTTTACGCTTCTTTGTAAAAGCAAGAGCAATATAATTACATTTATTTGATGCCTTCATGTTTTCTTTCTATATGGATTAATGTGTTTTATGCGTTTGCCTACCACAAACATGTCCCTTTGTGTGTGTGTGTGTGTGTGTTGTGTGTGTGTGTGTGTGTGTGTGTGTGTGTGTGTGATTGGACACAGCTCTAGGCTGCTGTATTTTAAGTGCGCGCCGCTGTCACACCTCTCGCTGGTCGCTGGGGGAGACGACCCTCACAGGCGCCGTGGCAACCGCCGGTCAGACGATTTGTGAGAGCACTCAGGCACACACACACACACACACACACACACTTTTCACATTTCAGACCCGAAGAGCATTTTTTTCCGACTCGACTCGAGTTTTTAATTCCTGTCTTTTTAAGTATTGTTTAGTGTGTAATGTTTCTGTTGTTACCTCAAGAACATACTGTAGGTATTGAGACACACACACACACACACACACACACACACACACACAGCCTCATGTCATTAACCCATCCTTCTCCTGAACACAATAGGCTACAACCTTGGTTAAAGGAGCCTGCCGAGTGTGTAACAATAGTGTGTTAACCCTGAGCCTCACACTCGAGGAGAGAGGGGCGTCGAGTGTATGTACCACTTCGCAGCCGAAAGCCCATTCACCCCGAGAGCAACATGAATGAGCGTTAATGAATACACAATTAACACCGGCCAGCGCCACAGTGCAAACACACCGCCACACACACACACACATGCGCGCCTGGCGATGCACAACTGGACAAGACGCTGTTTAAATACACAATATCATACATATTTATGACCTGTAGTTATTTCACCCATAGATTGTTCCAAAGAAACACAATAAGCTTCTGGTGTATTAGCGAAAATATATTCCTCATACACTATCAGAAGCCCTGTCTACTTTTCAAAGCACCCTCTCTAGTTGAAATTCTTATTGTTTTTCAGCAAAACACACAAGATTTGGCGGTGTCCTATAAAATAACGTGTCTTAAAATCCATAGTTCAGATTTCTTCCAGGGTGTAATGTTGAAAACAATATGGCGAGACCTCACGTGTAGGCCTAGAAGATGCAAAACAATACCAAATGACTGTTTCTTCAACTTATTGTGGTGATAGGGGAATGTAACAACGTTATATCATTTAATTACAAGATAAAAGTAACAGTAATTCGTTAGCTGAGAAATAACGTGTAATTGAATTACAGCTACTTTCGAAAATGACAAATCCTAAAGAACCCCGCCTGTGCTACAGCATTCACTTCACGCTTCCAAGGAGCCCAAGAAGAAGACAAAAGTTCCAACTTTCTGATTGAATAGTACACCAAGAGTGTATGTGTGTCCCTTAAACCAGCTCCGTCCCCCAAGACACTTAGATTCTTGCCCAGGTCTATTTATTCGACAGCCCAGGGCGTGTTTAAATATATCCAAGCCCCTGTGTGACTCATACCGTATGTGTGAAATGCGATCAATCCTTACCTTAAAGAATCCCTTGCAGCCTTCGCAGGTGCGAACGCCGTAGTGCTGGCAGGCGGCGTTGTCTCCGCACACGGCGCACGTGCCCTCCCCAGAGGTGGCGCGTCCAGGTGGCGATGGCAAGCTCTCTGCCAGGAGCGACTGGGGGCATGGCCCCATGCCCAACGAACGGAAGCTCAGGCCTCCTGGTTTGCCCACGTTCAGGGGGTACACGTGCGAGTGCGCGTGCGAGTGCGGCTCGAGGCCGGGCGGCGGGTGGCTGGAAGAAGACGACGGGGATCGCTCGGGTCGGATCGGCAAGCCCATGGGCGCCTCGTAGCTGCTGGAAGTGGGCACGGACTGCGCTGCCTGGTCGTAGAAATGGGGGAAGCGCGGGCAGGTTTGGGGCACCAGAGGTAGACCGTGAGTCTCTTCCCACAGGAAAGAGGTGCCGGCGTGGCCTGGGTGGAGCGGTGTGGGTGGAGTCGAAGGTGGAGATTGCTTAAAATACATGGAGCCGGTGGCCATGGCTTCGTCAACTGATGCATAGCTCTCCTCTTCCTTCTTGATGGTGGACCGTTGTGGCACGGACATCTGGTACAAGCACGAGGGTTTGGGCTCGAAGCCGCCCTCGACGAATACATTAAAACTGGGCAGCGATGTGGTGGCTGCTGCTGCGGAGATCTCCCCTCCACCCAAATCGCATTTCGCGTAGTCCTGTGCCATTAGCTCACTACCGTGGTATTCGCCGGGATAGACGAACGACTGGGCAGAGTAGCTGGACCCTGGGGGGGCGGGGCCATACTGGGCCTGAACGCAGGGCATGTCTGTAGAAAAAACAAAAACAAAAAACAAAGCAAAGATAGAATTTATGGCATAATTTTGCTTTTAATTGAGCATGAATGAATCAAATCGACGTACAGTGCAAATAAGAACGAGACATTCGGCGTCATTCTCACGGCGTCGGTTCTGTTAGTAAAGAGTCAGGACGAAAAGACACTTCCTGAGGAGTTAGTGTGACAGCTAAACACATTACTGCAGTCAGTAATTAGTCAGTGACACATTTATATTTGTTTCGACATTCTATTCCTGCAAAATGAATCGAGTGACTATAAGGAACTCGAATGGTTTTGTTTCCAATTATATTTGTACTTTCGCAATTTGCTTAGTCCCTCCGACAGAAAATTGGCTCGGCTGTCAGATAAATTTACCATAAAGCCAAATAAGAAAATCTACATTTGGGTGCGGGGTTTGTTCGACATGATTCTCTGTCATAAGAAAGTGTAAATACTGAGCAATCCGAGGGAAACGATGCTGCATCGTATTAACACTGATCCAGTTGGCGAGAGACGACAGTGAAAAGAAGCTTTACTTAAAGGCCAAGATCTCACCGGACCTGACTATCTGATCTGACCTAACCACCGGATTGCATTTTATTTTAAGATAAAAGTAAAAATAGATGAATTATATGGCTGGAAGAACATTACCAACGAGGCCCGTCAGCATCCGGTTGTGTTCATAGGCCATATTTAATTCAAATAAACGAAATTCCAGTGATTCCACTGAAATGTGGAAATACACGGATTTTTAAAAAAAAATGCGCGCAACAAATACAGTGTCATTGTCTAATTACCTATGAACGGTACACTTGGTAGAGCCGACACCATGACACCATTTGCACATGCATAAGCGCACCACACATTTGCTTAAGCCCCCATTTAGTCTATCCATTATATTATAACATAGCATAGCTTATTAAACCGGGTGTTTAGTACACTTTACACACACACACACACACACACATACACACACAATCGCTGGATTTTACTTTATACTGACAAATACTCCACAGCATTAAAATAGCTCAAAGAATACACACCCTATGGTAGTATGCAGTTTGGTATAGTATGGAAGAATGTGGGTTGAGTAGGATGAGTATGATGAGAATTCTGGCCTGTAGCAAGTCTCACAAAGCTACAATAATCCTGTGTGTGTGTCTGTGCGCGCATGTGTGTGTGTGTGTGTGTGTGTGTGTGTGTGTGTGTGTGTGTGTGCACGTCTGTGTGTTTAATATGCACTTGTTTGTCTTGAACTGTTGCAGTTCATGCAGCGTCAGTGTGCACACCTTATTCCACACACCCTTCACATTTAGTTAGATGATGTAACGAGTGATTTGGCAATCGTAAACCTGCACATGCTCAGTAATGTGGAGGTAATATGAATGGAACTAAGAAACTTAAAAAAATAGGAATGAAAGAAAGAAAGAAAGAACAATGGGATATAATGTTTAAATAAAAAAAATACAAAATGAATAAATGTATAAATAAATGAACAAAAAAAAGAAGCAGAAATATAAGTAAAAAATGCTAAAATTGATTAAGAAGATATGAAATAAATAAATACAGCCTGACCCTAAGCATATTTAGATTTCCTAAATGAGAATGAAATAAAAATAGAAAGAAAGAGAGAGAAAAAAGAAAGAAACACGAATTTAACCTTCAATATAAATGTGAAAGGTTGAAAGTTATATTTAAGAAATAAAAACGTGAATGAAATAAATAGACAAGATATCAAATAAATGATCTGAAACAAATAGAAATGAAAACCAAAATAAAATAAAAATAAAGGTAACTGCAGTTAGTAAATACGAAAGAAAGAAGGAAGGAAAGAAAGAAAGAAAGAAAGAAAGAAAGAAAACTTGAAAAAAAAATGTACAAACGAGTTTTTAAAGTCGATTTAGAAACATGAGTGGTATTGTTATTGTTATTAAATATTATTTACGATAATAATAATAATCACAATAACAATAATAAAAATGATAACAATAATAATAATAATGACTTTATGTGTGCCTGCTTCTTCAAAGACTTTCATCCAGATGTTAAAGCGCGTGGGCGCACGCGACCCCTTTGTCGTCACGGAGACGGAGCGAGCAAGAAGCAGAGGTCAGGGTGTGACGTGTTGTCTGATCAGGAGAATGACTCAATTTTACTTCCTGCTATCTCACCACGCGACATCACAGAAAATACATTCCGATTGTGCGTGCATGCGCGTGCACGCGCGCGCGTGTCCAAACCAAAGCATATTTCAAAACTAGACCAAGCATTTTATTTTTACTCGTTCCAAACCACCAGATTTGCTTTTATGAACAAATCTGAAATCCGAAACAAAAAAAAACCCTTTAATATCAAATGAATAATTTCCTGCATTGCTTTGTATTTATTATAGCGTAAAAATCGATTTTATGACGCACTAGTTCATTGATCGACGCATGCGCAAAAATGGAAACTTAAAAAGTTGATTTCATATTTAGTTGAAAAATACGATTTCTTTTTCTGCCAAGTCTTGAAGCAAGATGCACCGGGCATTTCATCTTCCACGGCTGAAATATAAACTCGATTACAGCTCCGAATAATTCGATCCACACATAACATTGAGCCAAAACGGGAACCCATCCTCATTCCAAGCGCACAACAACCAAGCCGACGTGTGTAAGTGTGTGAGTGAGTGAGTTCAAGCCCCAGACAGTGTTATACACAAGCTAACTGAGAGTGACATAAAGACAGGAGGGGGTCTAACCTCGAGGAGAGCATTTTAGATGAACAAAACGGAGCTGTTCCAAAGACTGTGACCTCCTGCTCATTGTCACAAGGCCATCGATCTACCGGCAAAACATCAACACACACATACACACACACACACACACACACACACACACACACACACACACACACACACACACACACACACACACACACACACACACACACACACTAATATATCAATAATATTTTTTTTGGGGAAAAAAAATAAAGTAGCACAATACTATCAATCAACAATGTGAATCATTTAAATATTTCCTGTAATGTCTATTTCGGTGCATTATTGTTATTGTTTTATTGGTTTGTAATTCACCTCCATGTGCACCCATTTGCCACACCTGCAGTGTAATAATATGCGCAGCATCCGGCGTGTATCTCTATGGATTTGGCTTTCGTTTTCCATTTCTAAATAACCACTTGTCCGAACAATCAGACGCACTCTGAAAGGAGTGATTCTCTTTGCGCCTTTACGCACAACACCAATGCGCACTTGTCTTTTACGCACACGAGCCATGCTCAAAGCATCCAAGGAAAGAAAAAAAACAACAACAACTCACCAAACTAATTTTTCTTTTTAATCGACAAATGCATTAACTAGCCAAAGAAATCTGAACTGATCCTGAACAGCCAGGATTAATACACCAAGATCGAACTTTTTGGCAAACTAGAAACGAAAAAGTCACATCCTGTTTTAATAGAAACATGGTCTAATAGGAGGCTTCTTTTTTTCCCTACTGTGCAATAAATTATATATTACAAACAAGTCATAATTTGGGAAACTTATCTGTGTTCTTTTAGTGAGTTACTTTTGCTCTTTTAATAAAAAGTTTTTTTTCCAATAAAAGACTTTTAATAAATAAGTATTAATAAAACATCTATCTATCTATCTATCTATCTATCTATCTATCTATCTATCTATCTATCTATCTATCTATCTATCTATCTATCTATCTAACTATCTATCCATATATCTATCTATCTATCCATCCATCCATACATCCAGACATCCTTCCTCCCTCCCTCCCTCCCTCCATCCATCCATCTATCTATCTATCTATCCATATGTGTATTGGTAATGAACAAAATCACAACGTGCACATGTCAAACCAAGCTTTAGTAAACTAGTAAACGAGGCTACCTGGTTGACCTTTTGCTCGCTGAATCGTGCTCGGTTTGGAAGGCTGAGGTGGCGCACGGCGGGGGTTCGGTGCTGGAGCAGTTCGCACGACGGTACACGTATCCGGGAGCCGGGACTCAGAGCTCGGCAGCAGGCGCTCTTCCGAACCGGTGTCTGCTGCAAGAGAGAGGGAAAGCTCAGCGCGTCGGTCACCGCGACGTACACACAGGCACCACTCGCGCACACTTTCTCACACACGTGTTCTCTCTCTCTCTCTCTCTCTCTCTCTCTCTCTCTCTTTCAGTCACACACACACGCACACCTACACACACATACACACACTCGCCAACACTCTTACGCTCGTTTTAGCCCAGATGGAGGCTCCATGCACACGTAGACCTATTATCTATCCAGACTCAGTCAGACAAGATGTAAGTAAAGTTGAAGATGATATATGATATATACGATTTTAACCGTGCAATGAGCGAACACGTGTAAAAACAACAACAACAACAACAACAATAACGGAACAGGATTCCAATATGTTCAGAAAGTGAATATGCATCAAAAGCAACAAAATAAATCGGACTAATTGTGCAACCACGATTTTTTTTCCACAATGGATGTGTTTTGTGATTTGAATGGACAAAAAAAAACAAATTAAAAAGAGGATCTGAAAGTGTCACCGAAAAGAGTTCTTGGCATGATGTTCGGGTATTTATTTTTGGCGAAAAGGAAATCAGACAACATGGACAAAATGTTTTATTCGACTAGGTTTTTTAAATTTTTAAAGAAGAATTTAAAACGATATCTCTTTGGGTCACAAATGGGAACAAATATGTGACGCGAAACTAAAGGAGGGGAAAGTACATTCACAGCTGTATATTTGCAAAGAACTGTAAAATAATTACAATTATTATAATAATACGTAACAAAAAACGGTGTCCCCACAAATAAAAATCAACCCAGGAAATAGTTCACTGCATGTTGTGATTGCTTATTGGATTAAACTGATATCTATAATCTAACCTGCGTCTGTGGACGATTTTGCAAACAATCTGTATGATTTTGTTTTTGTTTTTAATT
>JACRUU010000018.1:3021372-3041372 GCA_030449085.1 Kryptopterus vitreolus
ACTTTAGATCTTGCGCATGCGCAGAGGCAAATTCACGGCCCCGTTGTGTATTCAGAGTGTGAGTCCTGAGGTGTGTGTGTGTGTGTGTGTGTGTGTGTGTGTGTGTGTGTAGGGGGGGTTCCCCTTTCAATGACCTCTGTCATTCTCATCGTCTGCCTCACACTACGGCCTTAGTGCGGTCATTTTGGTGAAAGGTTTGACGTTAAACGCTGTCACTACCCGAGCATTTTCATTTTGCCAGAACGTGAAAGGCACCAGTACATGTGATGATCTTCCTGCCCTTCGAATCTGAGGCGCATGTTCACACGTCTTACTCACTTTGCACTTTTCTTTTGATGTGTTTTTGTGGTTTTAATCGAAACAGGGTCATTGTAGCACCAGTTGGACTCCAGTCCAATGTTGGAAATGATCCATGCACACTTTCGGACCTTCAAGTCAGACCTAGCTCAGGACGGAAACACAACTCCGAGGAATCCCGGAGGGTGAAAAAAAACACGCAAACCCCACATACAGTAATCTGAGCTCAGGACTGAACTGGATTGACCCTAGAAGTGTCAGGTGGCAACTTGACCCACTATGCCACAGTGTAAATATATATATAAGTCAAATGAACTTATGGACCAACGTACAATGATTTAATATGCCTATAATGTTGCTATTACACTTTTTTTTGTCCCAAGACCTTTGTTTAATCCAATGTTGAATATGTAAAAAAGACTCTAATACTACTCTTAGCACAATAATCTATTAACACAATGATACAGCGAGCGCTCTATCGTGATTGGTTGCTTGCTGAGCCCTTGTCTAGTTATGTTTTTATCTGCTCATAAATAATAAAGGAACAACCAATTTCGGAAATTGTAGCTGGGTAAAGATATCAGATGTTTTAATGTAGTGAAGTTAATGTAAAAGTTTACATAAATGGAAATACTTCAGTAAAAAAAAGCTTTTTTTTATTTTATTATATTATATATTATATATATATATATATATATATATATATATATATATATATATATATATATATATATATATATATATATATATATATATATATATACACTGATGTTAAATGGCTTGCTTACACCCTTTACTTTTTTTCTTTGTCCACAATAATTTTTCTCTCTAAACTGGTTTACTTTCTGCATTTGGCTCAATTCAGGATTCAAGTCATTCAAAAGGTTTAAGGTCAAAGTGCGGTATGCGTGTAAGCACGACTAGATTAGACACCTTGACACTTCATTGACATCCATAACAGCTCAATATTAGAGTGTAGCGTCAAAGTCTATACCCCAAAGTCACTGGCCTGCTTTGTTCCCTCTACTTTCAAAATGATCTGAATGACTGGAAACGTCGTGTACGCTTTGATATACACTTGACAGGGTTTAAAGGCTTTTGTTTTTGGGCCCTGTTTCACTCCGGCCTGAAACGACCCCAATAAAAACCCCGCTCTTACTTGAAGGAAATGATCTGAGCTTGCAAGGCAAAAGCTGTCAGAAACCATATTGTCACTGACACCAGAGTCATCGTGCATAATGCCTGGGACATGATCTGTTTACAAAAGTTTCATCATTGTAGTGTTGCTGGGAGAACCCTGGTGTCTGGATATAAAGGGTTTGGGAAATGAATAGTGTCATTATTTAAATAGTTTTTGTTTTTCATCAATAGATATTTCTCCTTGTAGAATTGATCTATTTATCTAGGAACGCTTCGACCCAAACCACCTGTTATTTACCGGCAAAATAGTGCTATCGATTCGCTCTCAATCACAGGAGGGTAGAAACTCCATTCAACTTCATATTATAAATGATTCATGCTTGTTAATGGTGTTAATCCCACCCAATCACAGTAATTTACACCATTTGTACCAGGGGGTGATGGGAATCACGGCTTAGGATATATATGGCAAAGGAAATAATTAAGAACGCCTATATTTCCTGGCATATACTCCTGTATATCTGCAATTTGTAGATTAGCGTCTGAATGGCAGAATGACATTTACCATGCTGAATCATCACGGTAAAAGTCTCCGCAGGAGTGACATAACAATGCTTACTCGATCCCCAGACTGCATGCGATGTTGCAACATCACCACTACTCAACCAGGAAGAACCATTACAGCCTACAAGCCGATGAGCATTTTCTGACTCATTTTTGATATACATCTTCATTATAAAGATTTACCTGGGGTTTGAGAAGAGTGGGGTTATATATATATATATATATATATATATATATATATATATATATACGCGCATAGGATTCGGATGTCTGTCACCGCGCACACCTTGGCAATTAAATATAATACTTACCGACATGCTTTTGGAACGTAGGAGGATACTTGAAAAACTGGACCTAGAAACCCCACGCAGAGATGCAGATTACTACACAATCGCACTATTAAACCGGAGAACTTTGCTACTGCAGCAAATTATGTACAGTGTTTTAATACTGGTAATAAATAAATTTGGATATTTAATATACACTATATGGAAAAAATGATTCACGCGTCTGACTTTTCAAGCCGCATGTGATTCAAATGGGTGTTTGAACAGTTATAGATGTGTACATTTACATTTGCAGCATTTAGCAGACACCCTTATCCAGCAACAACTGAGCAATTGAGGGTTAAGGGCCTTGTTCAAGGGCCCACTAGTGGAAGCTTGATGGTGGTGGGGTTTGAACCCGTGATCTTCTGGTCCAGAGGCCAACACCTTAACCACTGGGCTATACCACCTCCCGTGGTACTATACATGTGTAGTATAGATTAAATGTGGAATGGGATGTTCAAGGAGCGCAAACTTTTGTCGCGGCGTACAAGTGTAACAGTATTTTATTTAAAGCTTAAGTTGCTAGTTTGTTTTTAAACTGTTTTTCAAAGGACAATGGAATTGCAGTCCCTTGCAGTGGAATTGCACTGTACATACAGTATATTGTGTACAGTTGGTTTCAGTCGAACCTATATTTTATTAATATTTTAATGCGCTAGTGTATTCAAAAAACAAAGCAAAAAAAGCATAACGAATAGTTTTCAATGATAACATTTCCGAATGACTTTTCACCTGTCGTGGTGTAATTTAATATGATATTGTATTTCCTCCCCAGTTTACAAAAGTGTTGACATGATAAGTAATATCATAATATTTGCTGTTTTTGTTTATCCGCTCGCTCGGGTATTTGGGTAACCCCGAATATTTCCAAGGAAATATGAGACATGTGCCAATGAACGTAACAGTCAACGAGGGTATGCCAAAGTACGCTTCAAACACAAACAAAAACAAAGCCGTGAAGAGTTTGTCTAAAAGTATGCATTTTAAAACACACCTATATTTCCCAATTATTAAAGAAATAAAGGGGGGGGGGTGGGGGGGACTGACAGACAGACGTGTCCGGAGGCAAAAATTCCAATTGTATCCCCTTTGAAACCGCCTCCTCTTAAAGAAAGATAAACCCCAGCCATATTGTTTCACACCCATATTTGCGATGCACTCTCTTTCTTTGAAGTTAAATGCAAATGCAAAGGCTGACGGACGGCGTCTGTCTGTAAACCTGGTAGGCGTCTGGCTCTTTTCTTTTTTTTTTTTAACACTTCCAGTGAAGTCATACTAATTGTTCACCAGGTGTTTACAGGTAAAAAAACAAAACCTTTCGTGCTTTTAGTGCCACTCGTGACTCACAATACAGGTTATATGCAAAACAATGCCGCATTTTGGGTGGTATGGTGGCGACACATTGCGCTTCATCGCAGTCCAGTTTAAATGGAAGTGTATTTTTTAAATGGAAATGGGTTCCTGGAGGGTTCCTGGAGAGTCCAGTGATCAGGCATGTGTTTATTTATTAAGGTGATAATGCATGGGAAAAGAAGCAACATGTAAATATCAATGCATTAATCATTGTAGCAGAATTTTATTATTTAGTCAGTTCGCACCACTTTTCGACAAGAATATACTTAATACTAACAATTAAGGGTAAAGATGAACATGTTTCCTTTGAAACACATTAAGTCTTCTTTCCTACACACACATTGGCTAGCGTTTCAGTGACACCGACGGAGAGAGACAGTGGAGTGAGATTTTACGGTCTCTCCCAGTCAGACAGTCTTTGTATCTCGTCTATTTATGATTTAAAGCCTTTAAGCCAGATTTCATCATTTTCGGTTGATTTGCTGTAATTGGTTTCGTTTTAACAACCGTCTATTATTTAGTATTTAAAGCACACAAAAAATATTCCATCCGCAAATGTTTAATAAGCTTGTATTATTTAACCACTACATCTGTGTGGATTCTATTATGAATTTGATATGAACCTCAACCACCATTACATATGCATTTTTTCCCCCCCTGCCTCTATTATGTATAAGGTACAAAAATGCCAGATCATCCTTTTTCATTTCAGGGCAGGATAAGTTCACAGGTTTCTTTCTCTGCGCTCTCATTGTGGATTCCGAACATTTATTTTACAATAACGAAACGCGCTCCTTTTGTTGGTAAATAATAATCAGAACCGCAGCATGATGCAAAGCCTTTTTCACAGAGTTATTTTGTCTTAAAGGTTTATGACATCATGCATTATCAGCATCCATAGATTTTGTATTAAATTCAATGGTAGGGAAATTTTTTTATATTATAAAAAACATATAAAGAACAATATTAGAAACACGAGTGACAACCAAAGTCTGTAGGACAGGGGTCACCAACACGGGCACCAGGTCGCCTCAAAGACCACCTGTTCTAAAAAATAGCACAACTAATCAGTAAGGTGTGTATAAAATTAAACATTCTTGATTAAGTCACTGTTGGAAATTATTGTGGGAAATCATTAACGTGATCAGTGTCTTCACATCCTGGATAAGGGCGTCTGCTAAATACTGTAAATTTAAAAATACACAAGCGTCATTAATAATAATATATAAGTAAAGGTAAATTTGTTAGTCCACAGGAAAACTGGTAGCCCTTTGTATGATAGACTTTCTTAAATGTTACTAAGAAAAAGCACAAAATTCTAGGTATGCACGAACAAATAGTTTGATTTCATTTGACCAATCTTTGCGTTATAGCCAGTCTTTGTGGACTACGATTAGAAAATTCGAAAAACATTATGAGACGATTTAAAATTTTCACTGCATTGTTGATTATAACCTTAATTTTTCCTGTTTACTGTATATTAGTAAATCAATAATTTAGTTTTTTTTTGGGGGGGAGGCGGAGGCCCTATCTCAGGCGTCTATGGGCATTAAGGCAGGATACACCCTGGATAGAATGCCAACCCACCGCAGGGCACACACGCACACACACACACGCACTCATACTCACACACACGGGACAATTTTCCAAGATGCCAATCAACGTACCGTGCATGTTTTTGGATCGGGGGGGAAACCGGAGAACCCGCAGAAAAACCCCCTGAGGCACGGAGAGAACATGCAAACTCCACACACACATTGCCGAGACAGGAATCGAACCCGGACCCTGGTCGTGTGAGGCGAACGTGCTAACCACTAAGCCTACATGCATATTGAACGGTAATAATATAAAACATGGCCGCCGTTGAATACCTCATACTTGGACTGTGGCTGACTGGAACCGACTTCTCCATACAATGAAAGCATTATTTAGTGACTTATAGTGTGTTATCTATAATCCATACAACGTGTCTCTTAGAAACGATAAAAGATGACGTACAATAATCCATATATATGCAAGCCATCCCATAATTTATGCAAAATAATATATGAAAATATCATCCTTGTGTGCAATATTTTGCTGAGCTCAAGCCAAAAGGTTTAATTCCTTGTTTACGGATATAGTTGAATATAGTTTGAATAGTTCATTGGAAGCATGGGCAAAAAGGTGGCTGGTAATGTGTCACACTGTTAATTCATATATTATAGGCAAAAAAATATCAGTTGGTATCGTGTGGGAGAAAAAAAAATGCTGATTACAATGATTCAGAATCGTGACATTTACAGATCGGGTTCACTTTCATATGTACACGCATAAAAAAGGAGAGGTTATTGCTCATCGTTTGAGAACGATACGATTAAAATGTTTCGTGACCTTTAGGACCGGCATGACACGTGTACAGGCTTGGTGGAGTTGCCGCGATTGGCACCAATCCCTCACCGGGCTCCATGCTAGAACATTAACCATACCCTTTTCCCAAAACTCATCATACTGCTTTTTCATGGGTATTCGATGGTTAAACAGTTGTGACATTTTGCATAATGGCGAAGCGATGATGCAACTTTGCCGGAAGGCTCGTGACTCGATTGAGACAAAAGACGGGGCACGCTGGAGCACGTTTTACCTACGAGGTCTCTTTGCTTTGACTCTTGTAATGCATTACTCACATGGACCTCTTACAATTTAAACTGATCAATTATACCTCCTAACTTGTATAAAACATGTACACGGTGGCATTAGAGAAGGATTCGCTTTGACTTCCTTTTGAAGTCAATATACGTAATTTATTGCATTATAATAATTATAATACATAATTTATTAATTTTGTTTTAACTAGCTTTAATGATTTGTCTTACATTTAATAATAAAAAGAATAATAATAACAAGACATTTCAGATAGAAATATATTTGTTATTTTATTATGATTATTATTATTATTTATGTATTTTATAATATTTGGTAATAATGTCATTTTTCTATAATGATACTATTTCAGTTAATTGGCTATCAAAGCAAAATCAACATTAAAATAATTATAATAACTCAAAACAATAATTCATTCAAAATAATCATTCATGTTGCCTAATTTGTATTGATATGTTTATTCACATTTGCCGATTTGACCTATTTATGTGATGCAGTATTAGTTCCAATTAAATGAATAGAATAAAACAGTAATAAAAAAAAAACAATAATTGTGTATTTATTAAATATTCGTCTATTATACCTATTTATTTTCTGTTCTTTATTGTTGTTATTGTGCTTGTAACTATTGATTTTTAACTATGTGTTGTTGGGTCACTGAGAGGATCATATATGGGAAAAACATTTATCCGTCCGTCTCTGTTAGCACCTTTCTTTCATCCAAGCCTGGAATGGTAGTGATTCCCGAGTCTATCCCGAGGACATTTCAATGCGCATTAATACAGTGAGACGCGTGTACATACACATGATATACACATGATGAAATGCATTCTTTTACTTAGAAAAGGAGTAAATACTTTCACCCCCTCAGTTTACAGATGACTCAGTTGATAAGCCTGCTCTTGAAAAAAAGGGATTCCCCAGAGTATATCACTCTCACACACACACACACACACACATCCAGTGCCACAAGGCTACTCTTACAAACTCTCTTAGAATAGCTTAAGTATAATGAAGGACTCTGGAGGCTTCCGGTTTTTCAGGTTACATTAACCGCCTCCGTTCATTTTTTCCCCCCTTTCTCAGTAGCCCACGCTTCAGGGAAGTCTTACATTAAAAAAAAAAATTCGATTAGGCAAAAAGTATATATAAGTGAGTAATATTTCCTAAAGACTGAGTAATTAGTTTCAAAATGTATTACAAATGCATCATATAAAAAAATTCATTCTACAAAAACAAAATCTATATTTTTAACACCGACATGCAAAACCATGAGAAATGATATTGAGACATATTTAGCTCTGCTCCATTAATCTATTAGGAAAGGCGACATTCGAAGTATCTTTAATTATATCTAAGTATGTTTTGCAATTTATATCACTCAGGTTTCTTTATGTACATTTACAATTTAAAAAAATAGTTCACATTGTTTAGGACATCTTCAGAATAAACCTTAACGTGATTAACGTAATTATTTCATATATACAACCTGGGGCGGTGACTTAGTGGTCAGCAGGTTCGACTCACACCTCCAAGGTCCGGGTTCGATTCCCGTCTCGGCCATGTGTGTGTGGAGTTTGCATGTTCTCCCCGTGCCTCAGGGGGTTTTTCTTCGGGTTCTCCGGTTTCCTCCCGGTCCAAAAACATGCACGGTAGGTTGATTGGCACTTGTAAAATTGTCCCTAGTGTATGAATGTGCGTGTGAATGTGAGTGTGTGTGTGTGTGTGTGTGTGTGTCCTGCGATGGGTTGACATTCCATTCAGGGTGTATCCTGCCTTAATGCCCATAGACGCCTGAGATTGGTACAGGCTCCCAGTGACCCGAGGGAAGATCGGATATAGCGGTAGAAGATGAATGAATGAATGAATGAACCTGGGGCAGAGCGGTGGCAGCATCTTGTTGCTTAGATTTGAACTACCTACTCTACCCTATATACCTACCTACCTACCTTGGTTACCTGTCTGTCTGTCTCTCTGTCTGTCTATCTGTCTGTCTTCAAAAACTCATGCTATGTAAAAAGCGCTTAGCTAGCATTTTTGGTTCAAATATAAATGTTTGTCCGATGAAACTCAACGCCAGTTTGATTGAGTACACCTTTGGCAGAATATGTTGCGAGCTAGCTAGCTAGGTAACCATGTTGTGCTTGTTTTTGTTTACGAAATTGCTGTATAAATAAGATATTGCACTCACAAATTTGCACAAATCAGCAACCGTTATTCCGACAACAAACACATTAATCCAAAGAATGAAAACAAAGTAAACGACGCTATGGTAAAGTATCAAATCAAACGGTGGCAAAATACCATTTCGACGTATTTTCTATACATACAGGATGTCGTCAACAAAGACATTGGATTGACCCCTGACCTGTATTTCCCTGAAGCAGAATCAGGATGTGTAAGGATTTTTTTTCTTGTATTTTTCAGCACCTTTTAATTCGTCGGTTTCATGTAGGCGTAATTCTCACGCTGTTTGCGATTAGATCTGGAATGCGTTTTCTTTTCATTTGTAGAAAACGCTCGGCCCTTTGTATTCAACCCGATAATACCTGACCATTTTTCCTTTCAGAATGCTTCTCGCCGGACGATGCATTAGTCCGCGTGATGGACACAAACGGATTAAGACGGGATTTGAAGCCGAATTGTTTGTTTTAAGAAGTAAAGGTATTTTGCATATTAGGTTGTATAGTGTGTGTATCTCAATAAGCTCGTAGTTCTTTTTGTACTGACATGTATCGTATCCGTATCATGTGACCATTGCTTTGGATTTGCAGTGGTCTCAGGTTCAAAACAACAAGCTGTACACTGTTGGGCACCAACTGTTAAGGCCCCTAACCCTTAACTGCTCATTTGTAAGTCACTCTGCATAAGAGCTTCTTCCATATGCACATGAAACTTAAAATGTGTAATGATTCATATCTTTAGTGAGGACTCTGGTAAGGTTCAGGAACCAATAATAAAACATTTGCTTGCATGTTATCGGATGTGGGAGCTCACTGGTTAAGTCACTGGACCACAGATTTCAAATCCTAGCAACAGCAGGCTGCCACTTTTGGGCCCTTAAGTACGGCCCTTAAACGCTCAGATAAGGGTGTCCTCCAAATGCCATAACTGTAAATGTTATGATCGGCTTCTTCACCTTGAGGGATGTGTTGCCTAGTGCAAAACAAGTTACTTCGGTCAGCTTACTATTATAAAGTTGCTTATTTTCTAATAACATCATGTTTTTTTGTTTTTCTTTGAGAGAAATCTGTCAATTATTTTATGTTTTTTTTTTTCAATTGACGAATGACACAACGTTTGCGTTTTTATTCATGTTGAAAATCGTCCGTGCTGATGTTAGTTCCTGTTATGCATTTTTGTTACCGACTACAATTAATATTTGTTCTAACCCAGATGAACTCTGGTTCCTCTCAAAGTTTTTCCTCCTCATTGTCATCTCAAGTAGTGAGATAACTACTTATAGTAGTTATCACACATAGTTAGCCTTTCCTAATAACTCCATTATGGATTGATTAAAGTGGTACATGTATGAAATTGAGAAGGGGCACGGTGTCTTAGTGGTTAGCACGTTCGCCTCACATCTCCAGGGTCCGGGTTCGATTCCCGCCTCGGCCATGTGTGTGTGGAGTTTGCATGTTCTCCCCGTGCCTCAGGGGGTTTTTCTCCGGGTTCTCCGGTTTCCTCCTGGTCCAAAAACATGCACGGTAGGTTGATTGGCACCTTGTCCCTAGTGTATGAATGTGTGTGTGTGTGTGTGTGTGTGCCCTGCGATGGGTTGGCATTCCATCCAGGGTGTATCCTGCCTTAATGCTCATAGACGCCTGAGATAGGCACAGACTCCCCGTGACCCGAGAGAAGATCGGATAAAGCGGTAGAAGATGAATGAATGAATGAATGAATGTATGAAACTGAACATTTCTAGTAATATTTCCTTCTTATATTTCTACACATTTCTTCCTGACCATTGTTAACTCCTTGTAGCCTGTATTTATTTACAAGCATATAAAAAATGTCTGTTTTTGCTTTCAAGAAGATGCAATTAGTGCCTCCAATACGATTTATGCATCGATTTACATTGGAGGAATACATGCATTATATTGCCATATGTTCCGGGGTGGAAAGAGATTGATGTGACAATCATGTACAAGGGTTTAAATGCAGTATACAAATAAAACCGAACGAAACATTTAATTTAGCAAACCTTTCGACTGTTTTTTTTTCTTTCTGAAACTTATAATAAATGAAATGCAACTTATCATGATATTTAAAAAAAGAAAAAGAATACACAATCCTGAGCCATATGTTATTCAACACGAGACTATTGGGGACTTAAAAAAGGGCTTAATTACAGAAATCATTGGTGAATCGGTTGTTACTACAGACATGATGAAGTATTGAGATAGCAATAAATGCATTGCAATAATATATATATATATATATATATATATATATATATATATATAAATCAGATACCATAGAAGCAATAATGTATTCTTATTGGTAAAGGCTTTTATATATATATAAGCAAGAAAGCACAATATAATCTGTTTTTTTTTGTTATAATTTAGTTTTTTGTGTCTGAAATGGCTCACCCTTGAGACGTCAAACTATTTGAAAGACCACAATAAGCCTGTGTGCTCGCACTCGCGGCTGTTGATATCTCCTGTGAGCATGGTGTACTGTGGGAGGACCATTTTTTAAAATTAATTAATTTATTTTTATAACATATCAGAAAATGATTGTAGTTCCAGGGTATCTGATCAATGACACATTTGATTCACTTCCTTTAATACAACCCTCACGCACATGTGCAAGCAGGAAGTGATGTTTTTTTTTTTGATCATATGACCATTAAAAAGGGTGATAGGAAATCAAGGCAATGAGCAATTTCAACTGTATTTTGGTTTTCAGTGAAGAAGACACATTTATATATATATATATATATATGTGTGTGTGTGTGTGTGTGTGTGTGTGTGTGCGAATGTGGGTGAGCGTGTGCCTGCGTTGTTTCAGGATATGATTCAGAAGTGTGGAAGAGCGAGCCGTGTGTTGTATCTCTTCTCTAAATGTTTGGACAGGGAGGGATTTCATCACTGACAAATAATCTTATTAAAGTTAAAAATAATCCTCACCGCATACTACGAGATCGACCCGCAAACGAGTTTACATCGTAAAAACCTAGCGCTTTCCAAACGCCCTGGCCGCCAGGAACTTTTTGATAAATCAGACGAATTGGGTTTTCTTGGTGTTCTGAGAACGTTATATAATCATTCCTATAACGCTGACTCACCGGAGCGGTAGGAACATTAACACAAACGGTTTTATGGTGTTGCCTTTTGTAGCGTCAACTTAGGAACGTCGCGTAAACAACATTCTAATAACAAACCCCCGATCGTTATTACAGATGTTTAGAGAACGTTGCAGGAGAGCAAGGTTTCCAAAATTTGCTGCCTGAGGTTCTAAATTTAAAATGGTGATCGGATGGAAAAAAATGCGACATTGATTTCTTTTCTTTCTTTTTTTTTTTTTCAAAAGAAATTGTTGAATGTAATTCGAAACTTAATCATTTGGCAAATCGCCTTATTCAGAGTGACTTATGAATACCTACAACATCTGAGCACTTAAGGGCCATGCACAAGGGCCCACCGGGGACAGCATGGTGTTGCTGTGCTGGGATTTGAACTCACTACCTATAAGAACTTCCTACTGACCTGCTAAGATTGTCCAATGATTCCACAAGTTTTTAGGAACGTGACTGTGGAGATTTGTCTCCGAAAAAACGAAATAGCCCAAATATGGAGTGATGGTCAGGTGGAAACAAACTTGTGTATTATACAGTGTTAACGTAGCATTTTAATCATCATTCCATAAATTTTATTTTGACAAAGGTTATCCCTTCATTATTTCCTTTACTGATCAGATTTATACTATTACATTTGTATTTTCCATGTACGATTTACATCTTCAGAAGTCTAAGCATGTAGTCGGGAATACTGTTTTTTTTCCAATCAGTGCTTTTTTTTTGTAATGTGGGAAATGAGCAAACATTCAATCATTCATTCATTCATCTTCTACCGCTTTATCCGATCTTTCCTCGAGTCATGGGGATCCTGTGCCTATCTCAGGCGTCTATGGGCATTAAGGCAGGATACACCCTGGATGGAATGCCAACCCATCGCAGGACACACACACACACACACATTCACACACATTCATACACTAGGGACAATTTTCCAAGGTGCCAATCAACCTACCGTGCATGTTTTAGGACCGGGAGGAAACCGGAGAACCCGGAGAAAAACCCCCTGAGGCACGGGGAGAACATGCAAACTCCACACACACATGGCCGAGGCGGGAATCGAACCCTGACCCTGCCGGTGTGAGGCGAACGTGCTAACCACTAAGCCACCGTGCCCCCATATGAGCAAACATTATTTATTTATTTATTGCACGACATTTTACAACGTAAATGTTCATTCAAAGTTTGGGTTTCGTCCAGTTGTACGACGGAGAGACAGTTTGATTATCGTACGGCGAAAACAAAAGTGTCTTTGCTGTCAGTCTCTGAAACGTCCCACACTGACACGTCCGAGCCTTTCGCTTTTCGTGAACCTTGGTGGTTCTGGGAAACGAGCCTTTTGCTCAAATCACTCGCTCCTAACAGAGTGGCTTTACCTGGCTTATCTTTCAGAGAGCTTGTCTCGATGCTTTAAAGAGAACACGAGGTTTTAAGTTCCCCTTAAAACACAAAACACATACTCATGGCGGCAGAGAGAAGTAAAAAAAATGGCTTCTGGGAGGGGGGTCGGGGAGAAAAGACCTCGCACTCAACTCTCTCTTGTTTCGTATATATTCAGGTTGTGTGTGTGTGTGTGTGTGTGTGTGTGTGTGTGGTGGTGGTAGAGAGGAGGGTGGGGGGGTTTCGCTGGCTGCATCGGTATCACCGGAGAAGTAGCTGCGTGCCGGTGTGTAACGGAGCGAGTCGATTACAGTGTGTATCAAAGCCATCGCCACACTCTTGGGAGAGCAGGAGGGACTTTCCCAGCCCCTGGCCCTTTGCCTTTCCATTTTTGAACGGCTGAAATGGACCTAAAGCTGCGCGGTGAATAATTGCCAAGAGCGGCTTAACGTTCTTCATGACATAAGAGGCAGGAAATATGGGTGCATGCGAGGTAATAGGTGCCCCAAATGTGCTTTTTTTCCCATTTCGCTGGTGAATTAGCGCGCCTAATACGGACACGGTTGCTATTTCACAGGCAGGTTTTGGGTCAATCCCTGGGTCAAGCTCATCTCTCTCTCTCTCACTCTCTCACTCTCTCTCTCTCTCTCTCTCTTTACTCTGACTTTACTCCCTCCCCCTTGGATCTTCTTGGCTAAGAGATTGTCCCCTATCTCATCAGTCCACTGGTGAGGCCCTGTGCTGCCACACAGACTGACTCTTGACTCAAAGGCCCAGTCACTATCTCTATCTCTTTCTCTCTCCTTCGGTCCTTTCATCATCTCTTCTAGGCATTTTTTTTTCTTTTTGCAAAAACCCATGCAAAATTGTCATGTTTCAAGGCTACACGATTTATGCTCAGGAATAGCATAGCATAGCCTATTAGTATAGTATAGTATAGTATAGTATATATATATATATATGTCACATATACATCACAGCACAGTGAAATTCTTTCTTTGTATACCCCAGCTTGTTTTGGAAGTTGGGTTTAGAGTGTTGGGCCAGCCATGATATGGCGCCCCTGGAGCACAGGGGTTTAAGAGCCTTGCTCAAGGACAATACAGGGACTCGGACCCCCGACCTTTTTTGACCTCCCGCCGCCCCCCGACCCGCCGAGGATGGAGCTCGCATATTGTGGAACGGCCCGAATCCATGTCCCCATTAATCTATGTGTGTTTTAAAGCGGGTTGTATTTCCATACCCTTTTTCCTGTATTGCACAAAAGTTAGTACACACACATACACAAACAGGAAACAAGATCACAGCAGAGCTTTTGTGAGCGCCGAGGCTCCGGCGTTCTTTCGGAGCTCGGTTCGAGAGCAGCTCTATCATGCCGGAGCACCTTTTCTTAACACGCACTTTCCTCTCCATTCCATTTTTATCCACCGCCCCCCCCCATTCCTCTCATTGCTTATCTGATTTCCATTGTATTAGAAAAATGGACGTCTCTCTAATGACCCAGCCTATTTAAAACAGCCAGCAAGTGCCCTGTTTAACAGCCTCTCATCATACACACACTTTCATACACTCTACATCTGCCGTGCATTGTTTTGGATTTTGAAAAAAAAAAAAAACAACAAATCTCTACATGACCCAGTTTGTTGTATTATTTTTGAACATTTCGCTAACAAGAAAAATCTTAAATCATGTATTTACAATGGACTATTTCATAATACACTTCTATACCATGATTATTAGATATCAGCTCCTGTTTAAGGCCACTAGTACTGATTGTAACTGTATATATGTACATTCCTATACACATTCCCGAGACGGGAATCGAACCCGGATCCTGGCGGTGTGAGGCGAACGTGCTAACCACTAAGCCACCGTGCCCCCCCATATATATATATATATATATATATATATATATATATATATATATATATATATATATATATATATATATATATATATATATATATATATATATATCTATATATATATATATATATATATATATATATATATATAGATATATATATATACTATATCGAGATTTATATGGATTTAAATGTGCATTTGGTAACATCCTGTCCATTCTACGGTTAATCACAGTCTTTGGTCTCCATTTTTTTCATTCCATGTTAGAACAATCTCCACTCTTCTGGGAAGATGTTAGGGTTAAAGATAGTAGGGTTTACGAAGACATCTGTAGAAGTTTGAAGTCAAGTTTTTACCTCAAGTAAAAATGTAAAAGTACTAGTTTTATAAAAGTCTAAAAGTATAAGGGGGAAAAATGCCGTTATGGATAAAAGCATAGACCGCACATTTCAGCACATTTCATAAACAATGGTAATTCAAAGTGCTTGACTTAAAAGGAAATAATAGTTAAAATAATAAACAAAAAAGCAACCATCGATAATAAAAACATTTAAAATGATTTTAAAAATATTGATTTAAAATGAGGTGGTAGCTCAGTGGTTAAGGCATTGGCAAGGTTCAAATCCCATCATCACCAAGCTGCCATTAGTGGGCCCTTGAGCAAGGCCCTTAACCGTCAATTGCTCAGTTGTAAGTCGCTCTGGAGAAGGGCGTCTGCCAAATGCTGTACATGTAAATGAATTAAAAGAGGAATAAATATGATTATACAATAGAATACAGGGCAATCGGTTCGGATGTAGCGCAGTGCTAGTTCAGTAGTTTAAACCCAGAGTTTAAATGTGGTTAATGTTTTAATGTTTTTAATGTTTTTTGAAACTATAACATCACTTACATCCATTATTTGATTCGAACATTAATTTAATGCGCTTGTCTTGCACTTATTCCACATTGCCATGTTGGCAAAAATGAACAACCTACAATATGTTGCTTGTGCATCTTTCTTTGATTCCTCTATGTAGGAATTTCCATTACCCGCGAGATGCGTTTCAAACTCCGCTTGGAAATCTGTTGGCGTGGATTCCTTCGCCTTGCATTTCCACTGACACCCATCAAAGATCCCATCCTAGAGCTCTAAGGGAGGACTTAAACATAATAAACGGAAAAAAGAGGGGGAGATTCACTTGAAAGCAATGTGGAGGAGAGTGAATCTGAAGAAAGGGGACCAGCGTGTTGTAAAATGTATTTCATTCATTCATTCATTCATTCATTCATTCAATCATTCAGTCATCTTATTCCACTTTAACCGACTTCTCTTTCGGGTCTCGGGGGGGAACTTGCGCCTATCTCAGGCGTCTTCAGGCATCAAGCCAGGACACTCCCCTGTCCATTCACAGACTACGGACAATTTTCCAATCAACCTACTGAGCATGTTTTTGAACCAGGGGGGAATCTGGGGAAACCTGGAGAACCCCCCCCCCCCCCCCCCCCCCAGCCCACACACACACACACACACATCAAACACTGTACTCAAAATCTAAAGGATCATTGCTCTTCCTTTTGAGTCGTATAGAGAAAGAAAAAGTTATGTCTTTTTTTTTTTTTCTTTTTTTTTTTTTTTTTAAATAAACCTGTCGCTATTTATCACATTTTCGCCCGTGTGTTTACACAGTCTGGAACTTCCAGTAACCAGGCCCTGCAGCTAGAGCGGAATATTCAAATCGCTTGCTCCACTCCACTGTACATTCGCACTTATCTCCCAGTCCACTACGACACACTGCGCCATTCAAATCAGATCAAACGCCACTGCGCGGCCCTGCACCGGTGCTATATTTGGCTGCGTTTTTCTCCATCGGGTAGCCGAGCCTTTGGGCTACGGGTTGCCTACACCAACAGCGGGTTATCTGATCTATTAATCCGAAAAAGAAAAAAAAAACTCCTGATAAAAATATCCAGCGGCTATTACATTATAGGCCATGATGTCATCAACTGGGTATCTTTAACCACCACAATTGCATTTCATTCAAAAGTTCGGGTTGGGTTATTTATTTATTTATTCTTTTTAACAATGACATCATTGTCCACCCCCCCCCCCCCCCCCCCCCCCCAACCCCAACCCCCAACCATTCCATCCTTCCCAGCACAGCTTTCCGAACCGGACAGTAACGGGTTAGCCGGGGTCCAAATATTTCTGCTCTCACCGGTTATATATTAGGAATCTGCTGTTTGTTACGAGTAGAGTAAATGAACGGGGGTTTTGTTTATCTTGGTCGTAGAGAGCGCAAGTGAGCAGACGAGCACAAGGAAAAAGAACGAGGGGAAGAGAGAGAGAGAGAGAGAGAGAGAGAGAGATAGAGGCTTCTCTAATTTAATTTCTGCTTCATCAGTGGGAAATGTGCGGAATGTATTAGAGGATCCGTCTCTCTAGAACTTACTCAGGGCTACTAGAAACACACACACATACACATACACACACAACCACACACACGTACATATGGCCTGGCCTCGTTCTTTCTCAGTCATAACACACACACACACACACACACACACATGCAGGTCAAAGTTCAGTGGTACCAGATGGACACTTTTGTGGGCGAGTGTCATCATCGTCATTATTATTTCATCTCCTTTTAAGGCAGTAGTAAAAAAACAAAAACAAAACAACAACAACAACAAAAAAAAACCCCACACAATTCAGGTATTATAAATACATAGGTGAATCTGTAGAAAAAGGAACCAAAATAACAGTGGCCGGAGCGGTGACGTCAAACATTAAAAACTCATTTTGGTATCTTCTCCAGACTGGACTGAAATCGTTAGCTACTTACGAGGACTAAACTGGGTTGTTTGTGTGTGTGTGTGTGTATATATATATATATATATATATATATATGTGTGTGTGTGTGTGTGTGTGTGTGTGTGTGTGTGTGTGTGTGTATTTGAGACTATAGTATTTTAGCAAAAATGTGAACTGTTTTGATTTTCTCTTTTCTTGTAGGTTTTTTGATGGTGATGTTAAACTGGTTTATGTTACGAATAAACACAATGGATTGTGAAGGGGGCTTAATGGTTCTCACGTTCGCCGCACACCTCCATGATTGGGGGTTCGATTCCCGCCTTGACCATGTGTGTGTGGAGTTTGCACGTTCTCCCCGGTGCCTCAGGGGGTTTTTCTCCAGGTTCTCCGGTTTCCTCCCGGTCTAAAAACATGCACGGTAGGTTGATTGGCACCTTGGAAAATTGTCCCTAGTGTGTGAATTTGAGTGTGTGTGTGTGTGTGTGTGTGCCCTGCAATGGGTTGGCACCCCATACAGGATGTATCCTACCTTGATGCCCCCAAGATGCCTCAGATAGGCACATGTTCCCCGCGACCCGAGGGAAGATCGGATAAAGCGGTAGAAAATGAGTGAATGAATTTATTTTAGATTTGTTCGGGAACAAATTCGGCATATAAAAGGTGAAGGATTCTTCACCAGTCTTTATAACACACACATGCATACACACATACACATGCCACTGGGAGTTTAATGTTTATGTGTCTTTTTGTTAATGTTTCTAGTCTTTTTAAAACCACATAAGATCTAGATTTGTGTTCTCGGGTTCTGGATAGAACCTATGGATGTTTTTTTTCTTTCCAACAGGTAAATAGATTTGACATCCGGTCTAAGGCAGGCTTTGTATTCGCAAATGTCTTCTGGCTTTCTGGCTTTTCTCTTTATCTCCAAATTCTCCCGTTCTCTTATCCGACATTAGTCGCTATGGTGAATCAAACCATCATCTCCATGACAACTCGGGCCTTCGACAGCCGTGTTCCGCACCAAACACGCAACAGGCTCCTACGCACGGCTGCCCAAAACGCTGCTCTGTGTGTGTGTGTGTGTGTGTGTTGTTAATACACAAGGGGTGTTAGAGAAACAGCCTAATTACAGATCTGTGATTTATGCAATTGCAAGGGCCTTGTTTACAACTGCTGCGTCCCTTATTTATTTATTTATTTATTTATAAACGGCTTATTAATAGCCATATCCGTTTTTTTGCCACCTTTTCAGCTTGCTTGTATAATTAGATGTGCTTCTGATTCTACATATAGCATCTTCCTCAAGCCGAACATTATTAAGTGTTAGATAACTTCATTAACGAATCCTATTCTTAGTACGACTACTAAGAAGTTATCCGATGAACAAAGTACACGTTGTTATAGGAAAGAGTTCTGTTTTGACACTATTCTATTGAGGTATTTCACTGACATATACAAACTTTGATTTATTTATTTATTTGTTTTTGTTTTGTTTATCCTCTTGCTAGGGAAAGGCCAAAAACTTGATGATCTTGGAATCGGTAGATATTTTTATGCTATATACTCATGCATTCTCACGAAGCAGAGGCAAGTTTATCGAATTTTATTTAGCTACTTCGCTTGAACACGTGGACTGTGGACAATAACAACAAACATGGACAAACAAATGTGGGACAAATAGTAACGTGAAAGCTACATATAAGTGTTAATTACTAGGGAATGTCATATACAACTATTCGTAAATAAATAAATAACTTAAATTTGAATTGAGAGAAGCAAGCATGAATTAGTGGTTAGCACGTTCGCCTCACACCTCCAGGGTCGGGAGTTCGATTCCTGCCTCCGCCATGTGTCTGTGGAGTTTGCATGGTCTCCCCGGTGCTCAGGGAGTTTTTCTCCGGGTTCTCCGGTTTCCTCCCCGGTCCAAAAATATACTCGGTAGGTTTGATTGGCACCTAGAAAATTGTCCCTAGTGTATGAATGTGAGAGACTGTGTCTAAAATGTACTGCGTGAAATGCATTGTGTATGGACTAAAAAGCTTTATTAGGCATGAGATATGTAAATGAAACACGTTCCTACGTCTTCCTGTCAGCTACTGCTTTTCCAAAAGTGACACTTGTATTCTATTTCACTTTTATTTAGAGTCACTTAATTTTAGTGTCGCATATTCATATTTAGTAAATGATTTCAGAATATTTTCATTTGTTTGTTTGTTGACTGTAACATCTCCCAGCTTTTCATGATGGAACGGGATTTCTCTGTCTTTTTGGGTTTCCTCCTGGCGACTCTTAATTTCCCCATCGGTTAGCCCGTGCATGTGAATGGCAGATT
>JACRUU010000018.1:3046372-3053872 GCA_030449085.1 Kryptopterus vitreolus
AAGTAATAATGCATATATTATTAGCATTTAAGCTGGAATACAGGTTTAATCTTCATGTGACTACAGATCAGTTTAATTCTCTCGTAGCCGTAGTTACAGTTTACCACTTATGTAACACAGAAAGGTCTTAGATTGGGTGCTTAAAGCCAAGAATTCTGACGGAAAAAGGGTTTAAAGGCATTTAATAGACTTTAATAGTACGGAGAAAAAACATAAATGGGAACTGACAGAAAAATGAACAGAACGTGCTGTTACTAGAAAAACAATTAATAATGCAGTGTGATGTTGGACTAAAATGGATTCTTTTAATACAAAAACACGTGTCCGACATTTTATTTCTTTAACTTTCTAGTTCCAAAAACTCGACTATCTGTCTATATTTTGTTAGTTCAGTGGTTAAAACGCTGGATTTGCGTTCACATTCATTCATATTTAATGTAACAGGGAAATTGCTAGGAAAACAAAGTAAATCTCAGAACCCGCCTGCGTCTTCTGGGCCCTTGAGCAAGGCCCTAAACCCCTAAATGTAATAATTGTAAGTTGCTCTGGATAAGAGCATCTTGCAAAACATAAATTGAAATCACTGGTGTCAAAAGTATTCATTCCTCAGGTAGAAGTTTAGATTCATTCATTCATTCATTCATCTTCTACCGCTATATTCGATCTTCCCTCGGGTCACGGGGAGCCTGTGCCTATCTCAGGTGTCTATGGGCATTAAGGCAGGATACACCCTGGATGGAATGCCAACCCATCACAGGACACACACACTCACACACACACACACACACACACACACACATTCATACACTAGGGACAATTTTCCAATGTGCATTTTTCCAACAACCTACCGTGCATGTTGTTGGACCGGGAGGAAACCGGAGAACCCGGAGAAAAACCCCCTGAGGCACGGGGAGAACATGCAAACGGGATGGGAATCGAACCGGGACCCTGGCAGTGTGAGGCGAACGTGCTAACCACTAAGCCACCGTGTCTCATAGCCGGTATACAGTCTTACACAAATCACTCCATCACATTTGTCACTAATTACTACTCGCTTACCATTTGTTTCCCTGCTGATCACATGACAGCACACACACACAACCACACACACACACACACACACACACACATAACAAGGACGATAAACTGACAGTAAACAGAATGTGAGCAACTTTTGAAGACGATTTCACACACAGGTTCGTGTGAGTTCTGTGTATAAAAGTCAATACTTTCTGTATAAGTTATGTCAAAAAGTTGCCAAAGGCCAAGGTATTAAAATCGTACAATACTTTACTGTATAAGTTTATGTCAAAAAGTTGCCAAAGGCCAAGCAAGTCATTATTAGCATTAAAACAGGAAACAGTTCTCTCCTGAAGGTACAAAGCAACATACTGTATATAATTAACACTATAGTTCACATACAAGGCTTCAGGTGATTTGATTCGTTCAATTGAATCAGCATTGTTTTCATATCGAATAAAGGAGTGGGAGAAGGGGCACTGTATAAGTCCGTATAACTCTTGTCGTATGTGTGAATGTTGTGTGTGTGTGTGTGTGTGTGTGTGTGTGTGTGTGTGTGTGTGTGTGTGTGAAGTGTTCTGCATGAAAAGAGGGGTGCTCTGTTCTTTTTGTTTTTCATTGTGCCACTTTTTTTTTCCACTGGAAAGACTCTTGTCGTCAGAATTATGAGTCATATTCACAAAGACCATCTCTGAATGGAGCTAGTGAGACCCCTCAATCACACACACACACACACACACACACACACACACACACACATGCTTCACACATAGACAGCCAAATGGATAACAGCTCAGCCAGATGCCTCGGAAAAACATAATTTATGGGTTAGAGGCAGGACTGCCTCCTACTACACGCTTTATGGCGTACACAGAGGAATCATATTTATTTTTACAACATTTAAAAATGTAAAAACACACTCTATAGGGTGAGTTCTGTTCATTTGTGATCGGTCACTGGGCTCTATACCTTGTGAGATGGGTTACTGATCAGAAGGTCAAAGGTTCAACCTCCAGCAACACCAAGCTGCCATTGTTAGGCTCATGAGCAAGGTATTTAATCTCTGCTCCAGTGGTTTTGTATCATGGCTGATCCTGCACTCTGACGATGCTTAAAACCAGGCTGCCTCTTCTCCTGGGATAGATTTACACCAACCAGGCATAACATTATGAGAAGTGAATAACACTGACCAGCTCTTCATCATGGCACCTGTTAGTGGGTGGGATAGATTAGACAGCAAGTCCTCAAAAATCCTCAAAAATGGACAAGTGTAAGTATTTGAACATCTTCAAAATCTTTCGGTCTACAGTGGTCAGGATACATCAAAAGTGGTCCAAGGAAGATCAAGGTGGGAAAACCTCCGGCTCGTGACTAACGGCGGTCCCGTGTATACCTAGATACCATACTCTACCCTACCCACCATACGCTACCCTAACTACCATACTCTATCCTACCTACCATACTCTACCCTACCTACCTACCTACCTACCAATATACCTACCATACTCTACCCTACCTACCATACCCTACCCTACCTACCTACCTACCAATATACCTACCATACTCTACCCTACCTACCATACTCTACCCTACCTACCATACTCTACCCTACCTACCTACCTACCAACTACCTACCATACTACCTACCTACCTACCTACCTACCTACCATACTCTACCCTACCAACCTAACATACTCTACCCTACCTACCAACCTACCTACCAATATACCTACCATACTCTACCCTACCTACCATACCTACATAACATACTCTACCCTACCTACCTACTACCTACATACCAACATACTACCCTACCCCTACCTACCCTACCTACCATACCTACCCTACCATACCTACCTACCTACCTACCATACTCTACCCTACCTACCTACCTACCTACCTCTACCCTACCTACCTACCTACATAACATACTCTACCCTACCTACCTACCTACCTACCATACTCTACCCTACCTACCTACCTACCTACCTAACATACTCTACCCTACCTACCTACCTACCAACCTACCTACCTACCACTACCTACCTACCTACCACCTAAACATACTACCTACCCTACCTACTACTACCTACCCAACCTAACCTACCTACTCTACCCTACCTACCTACTTACCAGCCTACATACCTACCATACTCTACCCTGCCTACCTACCATACTCTTTCCTACCTACCTATCTACCTACCTACCATACTCTACCCTACATACCCACCATACTCTACCCTACCTACCATACTCTACCCTACATACCCACCATACTCTACCCTACCTACTATACTCTACATACCTACCATGGAGGTGGTAGCTCAGTGATTAAGGTGTTGGACTACTGATCAGAAGTTAGAAGGTTTGAGCCCCGGTATCACCAAGCTGTCACTCTTGGGTCCTTCAGCAAGGCCTATAACCCTCTGTGCTTCAGGGGTGCTGTATCATGGCTGATCCTATGCAACGAAAGAATTTTCTCTGTGCTGTCTTGTATACAGTATGTGACAAATAAATGCTATTCTATTCTACCTGTCAACCTACTCTACCCTATATACCTACCTACCTACCTTGGCTTTCTGTCGGCCTGTCTGTCTACAGCATGCATAGAATAGATAGCATCTATGTATTCTACCATTGCGACTTCAGGCCAAATTGTTCGTACAGGAAATTGTTCCGTCAGTAAAGCAGACGCAAAACCAGGGAGTGGAGCAACGATTTCAACTTGCAGTTTTGCAGCCTGTGTTCACATATGACCTTTACCAAATGCCACCTTGAAAAGATAAGAAATGCTCGCCAAATGTTAGCGGAAGTGACGTGCCATGCACATTGAGTCGGGTAGCCCTGGGACTGATGTGTGTTGCACTCTAATATGAGATTATTTTGTTTTGTTTTTTTCATAATGCTGTAAAGTCCAAATTCTCTTTTTATGGTGGCACCAGTGCTCTGTGTTGCCTGGAGCCTGAAGCACAAAGAACAAAAACATGTATGTATATATAATTTTTTTTTTTTACAATAAATGTTATATATTATATATTGGTAAAAACATTTTATATAGCCAGAGGGAGAGCAAGAGATTGAAATGTTCTATATTGCACAATTATAAATTAAAATGCGTTTAATACAACTAATTTCCATTTTCTAAACAAAATATTTATAATATTATAATAACAATATATATAATATAATATGTGCTATAGAATGTATATTACACAACAAACACGATGTTATACATTACTACTCAGTTTTTGTATTGCTTTGCTGCACCAATATGAATACAATTGTTTGATTTGTTTTCTACCAAAAGATTTTTTTTTATATTCATAAGCATAATAACACTTTTTAAAAATGTATTTCTTACTCGATTTAATGCTAAAAGATGTCTAGACCTACCAAAAAAATTGAAAAGGGAAGATGCAGAAGAGCAAAGTATCCAGTACGTCTACCATACAAGTCTGAATCTGATAAGCCAGAATAATCAGTACATTAAAAGAAGATGGATTATGTGAATTACATATCATTGAGTATACCTGATTTTTAGCATCACTTTAAATGAACTTTAACTTTAAAAAACATGTTCAAGCACATTTATGAAAAGAAGGATCATTCTGTTCTATGTGAGGCCTTTCCTTTGTCAGATCATGCAAGCAATATGCCTTTCTTCTAGAGTAGCTGAGTGCACAAGGTACACACACACACACACACACCTACACACACAAGCAGTCAAAACATAACTAATACATTTTTATCAAAACGGAGGTTGAAGCTCAGTGGTTAAGAAATTGGCTTTTGGATCAGGTCATGAATTCACATTGCTTCCACCACCACTGGGCCCTTTAGCAAGGCCCTTAACCCCTTAACATGCTCAGTTTGAATCAAAACTAGAAGACAAAGAGCCTTTAAAAGTATGCTCATCTCATTAACGTATGATCTTGCTTTGTAACTTGTCTTTGACGACAACAGTGTGACCAAATGCAAAAGCCAGGACGCACTAAATCTTCTGAGGATGTCTTGTGCGAATGCGTGTGTGGGTTTTCATGTGTGTGTGTATATGTTTGTTTGTTTACGCCCAGAGAAGCGCAGATAGTCACACCGATTCATTCTAACCCTAGCGTGACCAATGTGCTGGGAGAAATAGATTGAGTTGACGTAGCAAACAAACCACAACTGTACACAGAGTGAAAAGGCCTAGAGTGCTTGAATATTTTGTAACTTACATTTATGCAAAAAAAAAAAAAAACAAAACAAAGCAAAACAAAACAAAAAAAAGAAAAATTAGGTAGAATTGTTTTGTGCCTCGGTGGTGTTAGGAATAGCTTTCCAAACTGGTGATATATATATATATATATATATATATATATATATATATATATATATATATATGTATATGTATATATTTATCAGGGGTTCAAGCTTGGGTCCTTGAGCAAGGCCCTTAACCCTCTGTGCTCCAGGGGCGCTGTATCATAGCTGACCCTGCGCTCTGACCCCAGCTTCCAAACAAGCTGGGATATGCAAAAAAGGAATTTCACTGTGCTGTAATGTATATGTGACCCATAAAGGCTATTCTATTCTACTCTATTATATAATGAGGCTTATTTTCAGGAGTGCATGTGCTGACAAGGCAATAGAATCACACTGGCTGGCAGGCAGAAGGAAAAATGCAGTCATCCCATTGCAACAGTGACGTGCAAGCCGTGCTACAGGGCACTTCCTGTGCTGACGTAGCATTGGCATTAGGATTAGGTCCAGTTCAGCTGAGGGAATTCCTTTAAGGAAGGAAACAAAGACATAAAAGATGCATTTGGACAGTTCAGGATCTGCTTTGCACCAAAAGCCACCAGGTGATCTACTAATTTACACACACAAAACACCACACACACACACACACACACACACACACACACACACAACCAACACATACACACAGTACTTTATATACTGTAAACAGATATGCTGTGCACGAAATGATCTCATTAGGTCAGGCTACCCCAGTAAGCCTCTTAGCCGTCTCCACAGACGCACAGCGTCCTCCCACAAATAGTCTTCTGGCTATTTGTATTGCCACTCAACTTAGTCAGGGGAAAGCCGAGAGACAACGGGGCGGTGGATGGAGGGAAGCCGGAAATGTTTAACTAGTTTAGCCAGGACTACCCTAAGATCCTAAGATCCTCTATCCCTTTGTACGTCATAGGCATGGTCACAAGCCAGGCACAAGGCTGATTAGAGACGTTTCTAATGCACTCCTACTAAAGGTGGACACCTGGTAGGAAAGGGATTTGCTTCTGGAAAGTACGGTAGCGTGGAAAGCGGAGCGGAAGCGAGGGATGATAGGATGAGTGCTGATGAAGGCATATGCGTCAGTCAGATTGCCTGCATCATTAGCGGCCGTGGCGTCACGCCGCCCTGTCGATGTGTGCGAGATGACAAATAGTGATGTCCGTACAAGATGTGCATGTGTGTAGTTACCGGTGTTGATAATAATAATAAATCTGTACTAAGACGTGTCTCAGTGGCTGCGGCTTTGGACTGAGAATTTTGGAAGGTTTGGGGTCAAATCCCAGTACTAGCAAGCAAAAACTATTGAAATACATCATTAAAGCTCATAGTACAGCACATAATCAAGAAACAAGGACCACAAAGCAATAAAATGTAATTAAAACTACTAGAAATTAAAACTACTGCAGTATTAAACAAAATAAAATGAATAAAACACAGGTAAATATGAAAAAAAAACACGGCAACTATCCAATGGCAGGACGTGACAGAGGACAGAAACAAAAACCAACACCAGCACATTTGTTTGTCACCAGGGGCCCAAGAAACTATGCTAAATGGAATATAACAATATTATATAATAATATTTATAGAAAAACTCCAATATTTAAAATCAACATCAGTCATTTATTGCAGATAATAAACCCAATGAAAGAAAGTCACAATGGGTAAACCTCAAAATACCCTTCACTAACTGTAATAAACAAATAAAACTGTATGCCAAATATAGCGTTATTTTTAGGAGTATATAATATGTAAAGCAACCAAAACTGGAACCTAATTCGCAATTAAAACAACCACTACAAAGATTTGCGTACAAATGACAAGAAATGTATTCATTAACAAGAAATTAATATTAAAGAACAATTTCCAGAGTGAAGTAAAAATAAAAGAAATTATATTATTCATTATTTACACACACACACACACACACATTGTACATGTATTAGGACTGTCAAAGTTAAAGCGTTATTAAACACATATAAGCACATATAAGTATATAAGCGGAGAGCGGCGAGAGAGTGTATAATTTCGAATCGTAATGGAAGTGATCCCGCTGTGTAGATGAGCAATTTTAAAAGTAAAAAAAAAAAAAAAAAAAGAAGTATCTTACCTCCAAGATCTTCCTGTTCCTATATCCTCTGTCTGGCCTGTAATCAAATTAGTTTCACGATGTCACTCCTGCTTTCCTCACTTCCTGTT
>JACRUU010000018.1:3058872-3101372 GCA_030449085.1 Kryptopterus vitreolus
GATGTTTAACATTTCCTCCGGTCATATTCGCCCCCAGTTTGGTTATTTCTCAGGTACCGGGGTGGTGATGGCTTCATCAAAAAAAAAAAAAACATGGTTTTCAAATTAGAACCTTATTATCCTCGGAAAACGCTCAGAGGAAAGTGTTATCTGCCCTCTTCCACATGCATTAGCTCACCGACGGACGGTTTCGAACGTAGATCTATTTTTTTGTCCCGTCTCTAGAATGGAAACCATCTCTGAGAGGGTCTAATATAGAAGGCTGTAGGGTTCTCCCAGAAAGACAAGTTGAAGAAATCTTTAGGGTGGTAGATGTCACTTCAGTGAGTGTGTGTGTGTGTCTGCGTGTGTGTGTGTGCGTGAGAGAGAGTGTGTGTCTTGAATATATAATGTATAGGATGTCTCATTCTCTGGTGTATAGAGGTGTATAGAGATTAAATGTCAGGACGATCCAACTTCTATTCAGTTAATTTCCTGAATGAAAGAATCCGTGTATAAAAGCATGAGGATAAAGTATAAGAGTAAATATTAAAAAAAAGGACAAACAGGATATACTCAGCTAATTTATATTATTACAGGAATAATGGTGATATAAGGCTCTTATGCTGTCAATCGATTCAGGAAACACACGAGCTGCACCGGCGCACAACGTACAAAAATGTTTTTTTAAACCGAATATATACACACACACACACACACACACACACACACATACACACACACACATACAGAGCGTAGAGAAGAACAGGACTTTCCACATGTATGTACGTCCGTGTGTCTTACGCAATATGACCCAAGTGTTCCATCAAGACGGTGATGGTTTGTGTGGAACATGCAGCCTGGGTCTCAGCCAAAGAGAATTGTGGGCCGGGTGCAGATTTTTCCCATCCGAGTTCATTTCGGGTTCATGGTTCCAGTTCCTCGGAGAGAAGAATATGTGCATGTGTGTTGTTCATGTCCGTGTGTGTGTATCCATATGCATTAGTGTTTGTGTTAAAAAAAAAGGAGGGGGGTGGTGGGGGGCTGGGGGGTTTATAATCCCCAGACAGCGGTGTAACGTATCACTAATACTGGCGCAAGCTCTTCCCTTAGCTTTTATTTTTAACTCCAGTGTGGAAACAAAGGGTCCAGTCAACGCTGCCTCTGAGAACCAGGCCATGGGAGCCTGACCAAGCCCGGCTGCGTCACACACTCACCGCGTGTGTGTGTGTCCCGCGCAAGAGCAGACGTGCAGACCCACCGGAATGGGGGAGTGGAAAGAAAAAAAAAGGAAAAAAAAGGAGGAAGAGAGAAAAAGTGAAAGAGGCCTGGCAAGGAGACAGCATCAGTGACAGCATCAGGGGCATCGGGCCATTTGTGATGATGTCACGGGATGAGGAAGTGGTCCGAGCCATGTGATACAAGAAGAGGGAAAGCACAAAGACGAGCCTGTGCCAGAGCTGCCAGACTACACACCACTGTTTTGTTTTTGTTTTTTTTAAACGTCAAAGTCCTTTTTTTGTTCTATTAGATCTTGTTAATGTCAAAGTCACCATTATATTAAGGCCGAAAGTGGAATGACACTAAAAACGGATGCTGGTTTATCCTTGCTGACAGACTCACAAACGATTTTAAAAAGTAATTTCTGTATAGGGAGGCACGGTGGCTTAGTGGTTAGCACGTTCGCCTCACACCGCCAGGATCCGGGTTCGATTCCCGTCTCGGTCATGTGTGTGTGGAGTTTGCATGTTCTCCCCGTGCCTCAGGGGGTTTTTCTCCGGGTTCTCCGGTTTCCTCCCGGTCCAAAAACATGCACAGTAGGTTGATTGGCACCTTGGAAAATTGTCCCTAGTGTGTGAATGTGTGTGTGATTGTGAGTGTGTGTGTGCCCTGCGATGGGTTGGCATTCCATCCAGGGTGTATCCTGCCTTAATGCCCATAGACGCCTGAGATAGGCACAGGTTCCCCGTGACCCGAGTGAAGATCGGATAAAGCGGTAGAAGATGAATGAATGAATTTCTGTATAGTAGCTTTTTTTTATTTCCAAGAACTTTGAAGCAAACAAAATGATGGACACTAGACCATAAGTGCCTTGTATGTCACATTTCATATGAAATCTCCATTTAATGTTATATTAACCTTCAATTTACTTGATTTTGTAGTGTGTGCGCTTGTGGAGATCATCCAGACACAATGGTGTTACTAAATTCAGATAGGTTAGGAGTCCTGGAGTGCGGTCAGTGTTCCAATACATCTGAACAGCTGATCAACAGGGTTCAGGTCAGCACTCTATAGTAGGCCATTGAAGATCAATGTAAACTATATGTACCCATATAAACTATATCTTCATGTGGAGTCTCCCAGTATTATTGTAAATCACATACTGTATTTATATATATATATATATATATATATATATATATATATATATATATATATATATAAAAAAATCTTAATGCTAACAAGCTTTAATCTAGCTATTCCGTGTGCCAGGTTGGTTCGTAACTCTTGACCTTTTCACCTTCTACACGTGACAGAATGCTCTGGATTACACCCAGCCAGGGAAAGTACAATTTATACGTCTACGCAATTCCGGTTCTTTCCTTTCCTGTCCCTTGTTTTTTTTTTACCTTTTTTTTTCCCCACCTAATACTTTTGACTTTTACTTCCTACATTTACAAAGAGCAAGTCTCTATTCTCACCTAGGTGCTTTTCAACCACCAAGCATTTTTACATAACGATATATACGCCGATCAGCCATAACAATAAAACCACAAACAGGTGACGCGAATAACACTCAATACGGTGCCACTTGTCAAACCGGAGAGATAAGGTCAGGCAGCGGGGTGAACAATCTCATTTATCTCATTGGATCACCTATGGAGTTAAGGGCCTTGATCACTTTACGTCAAGGGCCAATACCATCACATCTTTAGTTCCATTCCCTTGTAACCTAAAAAAAATTCATTCATGAATCATTCATTCATTCATCTTCTACTGCTTTATACGATCTTCCCTCGGGTCATGGGAATCCTGTGCCTATCTCAGGCGTCTATGGGCATTAAGGCAGGATACACCCTGGATGGAATGCCAACCCATCGCAGGGCACACACACACACACACACACACACATTCATACACTAGGGACAATTTTCCAAGGTGCCAATCAACCTACCGTGCATGTTTTTGGACCGGGAGGAAACCGGAGAACCCGGAGAAAAACCCCCTGAGGCACGGGGAGAACATGCACAAACTCCACACACACATGGCTGGGACGGGACCCTGGCGGTGCCCCCCTAATATGAATCAGGATTGAACAAAAAAGATTCATGAATAAATGTACTTTCTATGCCACGTTAGCATCTCAGTTGCATGATGTGCGATTATTAATGCAATTCAATAGCAAGCTCTAATGCTCTACACACATATGTAAGGGGAAAAAATACAAATCGTCAAATAAAATGACTTATTGTGAAATAGAAAAGTCATCAAGGACTCAAATGGTCATGAGGAGATAAACATTGAGACATCGATTGCGTTGCGAGAGTAGGCCTTTTAACTCATTAGTATGAGAAATAAATCGCCAATGTATTTACAATTGCAGTACCGGAGCTCAGTACGACTCGCTGTTAACCAAGATGCTGGATCTCTGCTCTAATGCCTTCCTGCCAAATTTAACCCTGGCCATGACTATAAAGCTGCGTTATAAAAAAGAAAAAACAGGAAAGGAGACAGAGGAAATGGGAGGAAAGGAAACTTAGAGGCATAGAGAACACCTTTTTACATAATCCATACAGAGTTACTCACTCTCACTTTCCACACACACACACACACAAACATATGTTGAACCCCACTAATCCCCTCTGGTAACAGTCTCCTGCCAACTACTCCCTCACACTCTTCCTTTCTTTTTTTCCCCCTTTTTTCTCCTCATGTTCTCCTGGCAGTGACGCATTCAGCACATAATGAAACCCTTAAACGACAGGACATGCTAACTCGGCTCCCATTGTCCCACCCTCCCACGTTTTTTTCCCCTCTTTTCACAGGTGTAAGGTGATAGGGTGTCTCCGCTGTTTTTGACTGAGGCTATATTTGGCGCCCGGTGCCTCGGCTCAGAGGCGGTGCCATGCGTTATGGACGTTCTGTGACTCGTTTTTTTTTTTTTTTTTTTTGCGACTCGTGTTTATGCAGAACCCGAGTCCAAAAGAATAAACTGATCGCCAAGAACTGCATTTTCATTTAAGCAAAAAATAAAATAAAATAAATAATATATAATAAAACAAATCATTCTAAGGGTTCATCTAAGGGAAAAAATGTAAAAACATGAGGTATGTAAAAACATGAGGGGAAATGATATATATATATATATATATATATATATATATATATATATATATATGTATATTTTACAGAGGGGAAATTTTATATATATATATATATTATATAATATATATATATATAATATATATATATAATATATGTGTGTGTGTGTGTGTGTGTGTGTGTGTCGCGATGCACAAATATATCGGATATTCTACATAATATTTTTCGGCGCTTGAACTAGCAGACCTAAACCTGTATCGAGCATGACAATAACCCCTCCGTGCACAAAGCCAGCTTCAGGAAAAATATGCATTACATGGGCAGGAGTGGAAGATCTTGTGTTTCCTGCTGTAGCGCTCGGATCTGATCCCTATTAAACACCTTTAAGATGAACTACAACACACCCCAGCTCTCCTATCCTCACCTACACCAATCAATCCCTTGTGGCGTAATGAGCACAAACACACTCCCCAAACACACTCCAAATATCTCGTGCAAAATCTTCCCAGAAGGGTGGAGGATATCATAAAGAATTATATGCTCGGGTAGATACCATAGTTTCCATCATTTTCATCTCAGTGTTTTTATAGGGACAAATCGCTTTTGCTATATACATTCGCTAATACAGTTTCCACAACAAAATTTGTTTATGCATGTGTGTGTGTGTGTGTTTGTGTGCCAAGAGAGAGAGAGAGGAAGAAAGAGGGGGGGTACATGAAAGAAAGAGAGAGAGAGAGAGAGAGAGGTTGTGTATCAGGTAACAGAATGCATCTGTCTAGCAGGTGTCACATGTTTGGCACACAGATTAGCATGAACTACACTACTGAAAAGGTTGTTTAACACAATCCCACTTGTTCAAGGGGTTCAGAAACATTACAACTGCAATTGTGGTGCTTCTTTGCATTACAAGATAAACAGAGGTGTAATGTTGAATACCTGAGCCGGGTATATATATATATATATATAATATATATATTATTATATATATATATATATATATATATATATATATATATGGTATGTGTGTGTTGTGTGGGTGTGTGTTTGTGTTCTTTGTTTCTGTGTGTGTGTGTGTGTGTGAGAGAGAGACTGAGAGAGGGAGAGAGAGAGAGAGAGATAAAGAGAGGGGTTCTGTGCAGGAAAGCAAATAAAGACAGTACACACATCCATATACATATATTATATATATATATATATTATATATATATATATATATATATATATATATATATATATATATAGTGTGTGTGTGTGTGTTAATGTTGTGGTGTGTGTGTGTGTGTGTTGTGTGTTATACATGGATGTACTGAACTACGTGTACTACATCCATGCATATATATATATATATATATATATATATATATATATATATATATATATATATATAGTGTACAGAATAAATCCACAAGATACCACACCATATGATGTGTGTGTGTGTGTGTGTGTGCAGAGAACCCCTCATGACCCCTCTCTCTCTCTCTCTCTCTCTCTCTCACACACACACACACACACACACACCACACACACACACACACACACACACACACACATATGGTGTGTGTCTTGTGGATTTATTCTGTACACTGTCTCTAATTCAACAGTCATATCCCTGTATGCTGGGACAGCCATGTTTCTATCTCTGTGTGTGTGTGTGTGTGTGTGTGTGTGTGTGTGTGTGTGTGTGTGTGCATGTGTGTGTTTGTGTTGATGTTCACTTGCTCCAGACATGTGTCTGCTGTCAGGCCATTTCTGTCAGATCATATTTATCAGATCATATTTATGAAACTACTCAGCCACCAAAAGGCACAGAGACACACACACACACACACACACACACACACAGACACAGACACACACACACATACACACACACAACATGTTATGTTCAATCTACTCAAATTAGAGAAATGATTATTTAATGAAAAAGCAAAGTATAATAGTACTGGTTGACTGGTACTTTTTAAAGCATGCTACACTTCACTAGTACCTGTGATAATTATTCCATTCTTTTGAAATCGGTTTTATTTTATATAAATTTTTTACCACCATTGACCATTCAACAGTTTATTGAAATATCTGGTCAGGTTAATATGTCGAATACAAAAATGTCGGAGCTCTGATTATTGATATTAATTATTAATCTATGAATCATGAAGCGAATCCGGAGAATAAAAAGCTACTCATGTAGATTCACTTATTCACTTACTCGGGACTGCTCACTATAATCGGAACATTCTTGCACTTCATCGCACCTACCGAGCGGCAGGTGGAAACGTCTTTATTGATGTTCGAGGTCAGACAAGAATAGGAAGGTGGCTCAAATAACCATTCTGTACATCCACGGTGGACAGAAAAGCATCCTGGGAAAGATGATACATTTAAACTCGAGGTATAAGGACACGTGCTTGCTCATGGTTCTAACACATGTAGAGAAGTTTATGACAGGGAAAAAAAACAATGTTCCATCTCGGTCTTGCCTTGATCCCAGCCTTTTGAAACTATGTAGTGTTTAAAATCGTTTTTAAAATCGTAAGGAAATGCATGGGAGGCAATTTTATTTATAATTGTATTATTATACTCTATGGATAAATGTTTATGAACGCCTGATTATAAGATTCATGTGTGCTCATTCCATATTCCATAGTTAGTACGTTCTCCTCACACCCACAGGGTTGGGGGTTCGATTCTCGCCAGCGGGAGTTTGCGTGTACTCTCCAAGTCTCAGGGGGTTTATCACCGGGTTCTCTGGTTTCCTCCCCGGTCCAAAAACATCTACAGTAGGTTGATTGGCACCATGGAAAAATAGTATGTGTATGTAATGGGTCCACTCTCCGCGACCCGAGGGAAGATCGGATAAAGGGTAGAAGATGAAGATGTTCCTCTAGATTTTGAAGTGCTGAGGTACAGCATTCAAATTCATCCAAAAGGCATCTTACATTCCGAACGTGTCTATTTGTGCTGGGGCATCCTGGGACCGGGTTTGAGTCTCCTAACGGATTCGGCTACAACATCCAACGATATCATATGCAAACTATCCTGTAACACATTTGGGGTGGGGGGTCAAGTTTTTAGCACAAATACTCATTAATGGACCTATTATCCAATTCTGCATTGTCAGGAGAGAAGATCGAAAGGTGCTTTATACTTGTCGCATGTACGTTTTTACAGAACGGTAAAATTCATTCTTCAAATATCAGACGTTAAGAAGCCACAGCTTTGGTTCTTTGGCCTGAAAACAGATTAGATTAAAAAGGCCTTTCCTTAAAAAAAAATAAAAAAATACAGGCTTCGTTTTTCTTTCTATGCAGTTTTCCCTGTAGTTGAATGGAAGACTTCCCAGATTGTGGTTTACAGGCCATGATTTGGTATGCGTGGTGTGTGTGTGTGTTTCAGTGTGTGACTGGACCTTGATGATGGAGTGATATGAAATGTAGGCGAAAATGCATGGGCTTGAAAACGTCAAAGACTCAGCCCTGACGGTAAACTTCTGTTCTTTGCGTGGTTTTATATGTTTTTATATGCCTCCATACTTCCACGCCTTTGTGTGTGTGTGTGTGTGTGTGTGTGTGTGTGTGTAGAAGTACGTGTGCAAAGGCAACTGCCTATTTTTCCCATCTGTCTCGCGGGAACCCGATCCAGATGCTGTGGACAGAGCGCGTGTCCGACGCGGCGGTGATGTCACAGTCTCGCGTAGTTTGGGAAGTTGAATGAGACTTGGGAAAACACACATCACACACGCACACACACACACACACACACACACACACACACACACACACACACACACACGTACACACACAAGAGATTCTGGCAGAATCTCAACATTCCTCCAATCCCTGATGTGCAATGGTCTAGTTTTGTCTGGGTCAGGAGGTTGCATGTGTGGTAATGTGGGCCGTGTCAGACGCTACTCTGTGCGTGCGATGCTTTGATGATGTCATCACACCCAGGACGACATCATGACATATCCAAGTGGTTGCAGAGACGCACACTAGTGAGATGTGATACATTGTGGGCGGATCTGAGAGTGAGATTGCATAAAATGTATAAACAGACACGCGCACACCACACACACACACACACACACACACACACATACATACACACTTCCCATACAAGGATTATCCACAACAGGAAACACTGACTTTTAATGTCTGCCTAGTAATAGGGACTGTTTAGTATTTAACAATTCCTTATCTGACTCTTACTAGGAATTCCATCAGGTTGGCATTGTGGAAAACTTGTGAGTTGCTTCCCCATTGATCCATTCGCAAAATCTTATATTCATCTTCCATTTTCGATCCTGTTTTCCCCTAATTTGGATTATTATTATTCCAATAAACACAAGAAAATTAACTTACACCTTCATGTCATGACCCAGATGCTGGGTATATGGCGGGAGGTGATAATCCAGTGGTTAAGGTGTTGGCCTCTGGACCGGAAAACCACGGTTCAAACCCCACCTCCACCAACCAAGCTGCCACGAGCGTGCCCTTATCCCTCAATTGCTCAGTTGTAAGTCAATCTGGATAAGGGCATCTGCCGAATGCTGTAAATGTAAATGTAATGCTACAGGCAGGGTGTAGCTCAGTGGTTAAGGCGCTGATCGGAAGGTCGAGGGTTCGAGACCCGGTATCACCAAGCTGCCGCCCTTGCATCCTTGAGCAAGGTCCTTAATCCTGTGTGCTCTAGGGGGTGCTGTATCATGACTGACCCTGGGCTCTGACCCCAGCTTCTAAAAAAAGCTAAAAAACGAAAAAATGGGATATGGGAATAAAGAATTTTAAAGGCAAAAAAAAATGAAAAAAAAAATGGGATATGGGAATAAAGAATTTTACTGCGCTGTAATGTATATGTGACAAATAAAGGCTCTTCTAATGGATGTTTTTTTTTATTCATTTTTATTTGAGACCAAACTGTGTTTGTAAGGCTATAAGATGTGTCTGAACATCACATTACACATGTAATCTCCATTTGATGTTATAATAACTTCCACTCTTTTTCAGCCATATACATACGGGAGATGAACCAGCCCTAATGGGGAGGTGGGAGCTCAGTGGTTAGGCCGTTGGCCTCTGGACCGGAAGATCACACCAACCCTACCCAGCTGCCATTATTGGGCCCTTTGAGCAAGGCCCTTAACAATCAACTTCTCAATTGTAAGTCACTCCGGATATGGGCGATTCAGTTCATCATACAAATGTAAATATAAGTCTAAGATAATACAAAACATAGTTTGTAAAATATTTTTTTATTATTAAAGAAAAACAAAAATTCACAAACTCCCCTGCCCTCTGTGAAAAAGTGTTTGCCCCTTAAACTGGTTGGGCCGCCCTTAACAGCAACAATAAGCATTTGCAATTACTCACAATTTTTTGGTCCACTCATCTTTTTTGTAAAATCCGCCATATTAGATTGTTTACGAACCGCATGAACCACCTTTTTTAAGGTCATGCCCACAGCATCTCAGTTTAAATTTGTTTGATGATCTTAAAGTGTGACACACATGTGACAAAAAAAAATCGCTTTTCACACCATTGTAGATGTAGAAGTTTGACGTTGATGTTGATTTGACAACGCCACTTTCAAAGATGAAAGAAAGAATAGTGGACGGATAGAAAAACAAATACTAATAGAAAGTGAGAGTTATTAGTAGGTAGACAGAACAAGTGAGAGAGTGTATGCATAGTTATATCTTGTACTTTACACGTTTAACATACCTCTTGATTTTCATACTTTATATATATATATATATATATATATATATATATATATATTTATATCTATCTATCTATCTATCTATCATCGTACTCAAAAAGGTCAAAATGTACGTTGACATTTTTTAAAAATGTTTTTAAATTTTCTCTTCTCTACTGCAAATAGACTTGGAAACGTCTTGTACAGTTTACGTGCGTGTGCATGTGTGTGTGTGTGTGTGTGTGTTGCACCACGCCACTGCCAGGATGTTACTCCGTGTGTAATACATTTTTTATTAGCGGGGAGACCCCGGCGTCAGGATACACATTCTAGCCGCGTGCACAGATGAACTCAGTGTGACAGCCAACTTTCCACATGGAACATCAAACAACCTGAGACATGCAAAACACACGTACTACTCCTTTCACTCTAGTGTACAGCATGCAGCTTTCCATGCTCTCTCTCACTCTTTCTTTCTCTCTATCTGTGTTTACTGGCAAGTAGTTGGGCATGTCATGGCATGTTCTATATATATATATTTTATGCACATGGGTCAGTGTAACAAACTTAAAAAAGCAAAGCAGATATAACCTGTGTCTCAGAACACAAAATACACAACTCAAAGCGGCATTTAATAAGCACACATTAGAGCCATTCGGCTGTGTTTTTGAATTAGCTTGCCGATTAGCCATTTTGCTTGTTGTTTGTTAGCTTATTGGCTAAGCCTCGCTAGCCTCAGTTTAATGCTTAGTTTAATGTTTAATGCTCAGTTCAACGGGTGCATTTCTACATATATTGATAAAGTAAATATGATTGTGGACTCCTCAGGAATTTCCTGCCTCCAGAAAACAGTTTAAATGCTATACTCAAGTAAAGTACAATGAATGTAGGGGTAACACAATGGGCCATCTTCCAAGATATATTTCTAACCCCTTTAAAAACTCCTTGTTTGCATTATTTAAAATATATATATACTCTTTATATACATCTTTATATAATATCTCAATGTATTTCTGTTGGTTTTGACCAAAATGAGAATGCAAGCCTTAATGCTGTTGGCTATTTTTAGCCATACTTTAGCCATAATTCCAATCCATTGTTCATCTCCAATGCATTATTAATATTGTTATTGTTCCTGCTTTCACGTTGGCCCATATCCACCTGCTATTGTAAGACAGCTGCAAAAATTCATATATTACAATTTGCAAATTGCTTTGTTTATAGAGCAGTGCTGTTTGCTTTCTGTTTAAATGGTGTCAGAGCCATGGAGATTCCGGATGGAGATTCAGATGAGATTGATGTCTTTGTTACACCTTATACCGCCTTTTGACTCACATGTTAGTTAACACTCTCCTAAATGTTGCTCCTTTATCCAGTACGGTTCCAGAGACTCGTTACGAAGTGTAACTTTTAGTATTATAGGGCAATAATCGTCTTTTATACTGTAATCTACTATTTTATGTAAGGCTTCAGGTGTCGGAGGCTAAATGTGTTATATTGCATAAGGAAAATAGCACACTCGAGGCAGCTGTTTTGAAAAATTACCGGTTACCTTTCGAACAGAAAGACTGTACAGTGCGGCGCGCGACTTAAGCAAAATACAGGTTTCGGCAGTCCGTGATTATTTTTGTTTGGCTTCAAGCAGGTTTAAAGCACTTACTTGTCTTTGGAATCTGTGCTTCCTGTGCATGCAAATGAAGCCTTAATGCAACATTTTGTTGTTCCAGATGATAGTTTCATGTCTGTTTGGGGTTATATTCAAGGCCTTCCAGAATATACTGAGGTCAGGTTACAGTCGTAGTTAAATGATGCACAGACAGTGTATTAAATACCAATCAAGCTTGGGTGGCATATATTTATATACATTTGATGTAAATAGGGATTTGAAATACATAATTACACACACTTATTTTGTATTGTTTTAAGCCAGAAGTGTATATCTTTACACAATTCGGTGGTTTGGTTTGTTGGGTTTTTACGCCGTGTTAGGTTCGAGGCCACATACACGCCATACGAAAGGTCGTCATATAGTCCGTAGTGTTTGTATTGTTATATAAAGGTGTTTCACCCTTGCTTGTGACAGGAAGTTTTAAAATACTTTCTGGTGAGACACGACATGTTTCTTAGTCAAATTGTTTCCTAATAATATTGTGAGAATGACAACTCTGTGTGTGGGAGGAGTTTCACCCAACAGTAGCGACTCATGGGTAAGTCTTGAGTGGCCAAGTCGGGACCTGGTGTAGATCACTTGATCATGCATTGATTTTGAAGCTACGGTAGGGATTCCATTTAATAATAATGCTTATTTCGTATTTTATCTCACAATACGGTGAGAAGGATCAATATAAACGAGTGAAATTCATCATTCATATTCTACCGCTATATCCGATCTTCTCGGGTCACTGGGAGCCTGTGCCTATCTCAGGCATCTATGGGCATTAAGGCAGGATACACCCAGGATGGAATGCCAACCCATCACAGGGCACACACACTTACATTCACACACTAGGGACAATTTTCCAAGGTGCCAATCAACCTACCGTGCATGTTTTTGGACCGGGGGGAAACTTGAGAACCCGGAAAAAAACTCCCTGAGGCACAGGGAGAACGTGCAAACTCCACACACACATGGCCGAGACGGGAATCGAACCCGGACCCTTAAGGTGTGAGGCGAACGTGCTAACCACTAAGCCACCGTGCCCCCTAGTTTTAATTTTATTTAAAATAAATATACATTAAGAAATTAAGAAAAAAAAATTAATATGCAAAAAAAATTCCCATTGCAGGTTTTTCTTAGACATAAAAAAAGCTTTCTTGTCATCTTTTGACCAGTTTGATGAAGCTCCTTCCTCAACACCTTCAACTAAATAGCTCTACTTCTTAAAATGAAGTTCCGCTACTGCTTTTGGGAGTTTTGCAGGGTTGAATAAGGTCAAGGTTACTTGGCAGCTTGTATGCATTTTTTTAATTGGCAGGAAGAAGTATTAAAAAAATGGAATTGCATGCTTGTCAGAGAGGTTAGAAGCGCTGCTCATAAAGAAATCAGTCTTGCAAATAAAAAATTGCAATAATAATTAAATTAAAGCCATTATAGTTATATTACACACACACACACATACACATATGCCGACTGTGTCCTTAGAACAGTGATTCTGATGTAATGTTGTCCTAGATAATAATTATGCAGCCATATATTTATTTATTTCATTTATTAACAATAATTAAATAATTACATTCAAAATGAACATTGCATCACATCTGATCGTACGTCAATTCATTAAATTAAGTAACCAGCATTGTTTATTCAATTCTAAATAAACATTAAACGTACATTAGACAACGTTAACACCACGTTTCACGTGGTAATATTAAAGAAATATATTTGTTCAGTAAACTCTGGGTGCAACAATGATATTAACCTTAATTAATTAACCTTAACCTTGTGATTAGGGCAAATACAAATATCTTAAACATAAGAGTATATTAGATATAACATCGATGAACCTACTTTTGGACTAGGGTTTAGCAAATAATTTGGAATACTTTCATATCTGATAATACAGAAAGATGTTTTCAAGCTTATGATTAGTGCAAATAGCTCAAATCTTATTATAGGATATCATCGGATCATTTACATGCAAAAAAAAGTTCTAAAAGTGTATCTAAAAGTGTATCTAAAAGTGTATATAAATTGTCTAGACCAGAACAGAAATAAAGAATTTAGCACGATTATAAACATCACATTTGCAAAATAAAAAATATATAAATAAAAGAATAAAATCATGTGCACCTTATAGAAATCTGTGTATCTTGCGTGTTCTGTCTGCTGTCAGCACACCAGCGAAATCCCACACCTGAGTATAAAAAGACGCAGATCATTTTGTGAGAAGTGGGCTCGCTTCCTTCACACTCACTTTTAGACTTATAGTTATAGATAAACAAAAGTAGTTTTTAAAAAAATGTATTTTATTAGCAAACAAATGCTGGAAAAGCTGGTCATTGCCTGATAAAAATGAGATCAGAATCCGTTTTTGTCTGGAAGTCCAATGTCAGTAATAAAATGGCTTCATTACAAAATAAATAAATAAATAAATATCTCTGCAGTTTGTGTGAAACAATCAGGCTTTACGGTACTAAAATGAGAAAAAGCTGTTAATATTGAAAGAATGTAGAGAAAGGTAAATGACAGAAAGAGAGAAAGAGACATAAATAGACATGTGCTATTTTAATGTGCACATGCAATACAGTACATGCAATACATCATATTTATTTAACTATTTGTAAAGACCAATTTTACCAATCAAAGAGAATAATTTTTATTTTAGGAAGGTCTTTTTTTCTCTTGCAATTTTATATTTACTTATCAAAAATTAAAAGCAGTTTTTAAGGGAAATGACATCCAATTTGACCAGGAAGATTTCATGTAAATAAACAGATTCAGATGTTTTGTTATTCCAATATAATATAATTACAATTGTGTTCATGTGATATGTATTGGTTTGTATTAGTTTTTCAAGCCTTTTGATGCTGTCCGGTTCCCCTGCAATAAGCTGCATTATTGTCTTATTAAATATAAGAAAGAGAAAAGCTATAAGCAATAAGTACAAATAATACGTTTCTAATAATAAAAATGCTAAATGAAGTTCAAATCGTTAATGTAGGATGAGCAAAATAGCACTTTTGCCTAAATATTTATTATTAAATAATCACATTCTAGCCTTCGGTGTTCTCGTGTGTTTATTTAATGAAAAAAAGGAATCAGGTGACTGTGAATGAAGTGTTATAAAAGTCACATTCATCATATACACCTGCTAAGTATAGTGTGATTCCGATCATGCGCCGCGGTCATAAATGCGAGTGTGTAAGTGTTACATAGCTCGCGTCCCTCTTTCATAACACTGGCCCCCGTTTCGGGGCCCGCTCCTCCTGACAGTGTGTCCTAATGCATAGTGGAAAACGCGCCCCTAAAAATAACGTGCACACATACACCCTCGCACACACCGTGGCATGTCAGGGATGGGAGGTTAATATTAGAAAGCACAGCCAGTAATAGCAGGAGAGGGCGGGAGGCTCACACTGTCCTGCTCGGGGTCTCCTCGTGGCCCTGGCGTCACGCTCACGTAGTGCATACTTCGGCTGGTCACACATACACACGCGTGCTTGTGCCCCTGTGCCACATTCCAGCAGCAGTCACATGCGACGCATCACCAGAGCTGGTGCTCTGCTCTCCTAGTGGCTATTCCTGAGGAGGAAAAGAGAGAGAGAGAGAGAGAGAGAGAGAGAGAAAGAAAGAGAGAGAGAGAAGGGGTTTTGTGAGAGCTTATTTTACCCTCTCAGCCGGAGCTTGAGCCGTGCCAAGTGCACTTTGACAACTTGCCAGCACTCGAATTAAGAGCTGGTGATACCATATCCTCACCTCTCTAACTCACTCTGGCCTCAAAGTACTGGATGGTGTATTTCCTCTGGTCTGGGGAAAAGCTATTTTTCGCTTTAATGTAATAAGAAAGGAAGAGTTCCCATTTTCAAACATGGTTATTGACGTGCCATTTTATTTGTTTGGGGGGAAAAAAATGTTTTTGCAACAACAGTTTTAACCACAATACCTTGTGAACATTTTGCAGCAAATCCTGTCTCGGGAATACCGGGTGTATCATCAGAAGGGTAAGATTTCAAATCCCAGCAGTGAGATTCTGCCATATGTGGGCCCTCGAGCAAGGCCATTAACCATCATACAGTGGTGCCTCGTCTAACGTTGTTAATCCATTGCTGAAAATACCAATTAATCCATTCCTTATTATTTTTATTTTGTTTTTATATTTTTATATATTAAATATCTGTAATGATATTGCTGCTACATATTAACACATTTAGTTAAATTACATTAATTAAATTGCTATTAAATGAAAAATCTCTCAATCCTCTGTACTTTAAATACACTATAGTGTATATACACTACTATAAAGTAAATATAAGCACTAAGCACTACAAGCATCTATTGTTTTACAATAAATGTACACTAAGACTTTACACTTGAACAAATCAGCATACTTTATATAGTGAATATGAGCCAGGACCTGAGTGTGCTTTCCTGGTGCTAATACTGCCATAACACCGAGCTTACACTTCTACTCTTACTCAAGTCATTACAATTAAGTAACTGTTTTAGTACTTCAGTAAATGATTATGGTCTCCTGTTCTTCTACAAGGATGTACAATGGTGTGTGTGTGTGTGTGTGTGTGTGTGTGTGTGTGTGTGTGTGTGTGTCGGGAACCCATAAGGAGTACAGAAGTACTTGCCTGAGTGTAGGATCGATAGCGGCTGGCACTGTATTCCATGCTCTATCAACCATATGATCCATTAAAACCAGCCACTGTCTGTTGGCATGGACACACACACACACACACACACACACACACACACACACACACACACACACACAAACACACACACACTTCCTGTGCCATTCCACACCAGTTGCTCATCCTGCATCCCTGAGGAGAACCGGGATTCCAATACTGCTTGAAAAAACTCACTGAGCCATATATTATTAGTGCATACACCCGCATAACACCACACACACACACACACACACACACACACACACACACACACACACACACACACACACACACACACACACACACACACACCCCCACCCCCCCCCCCCCCCCCCCCCCCCACACACACACAAACTAACACACACACACACACACACATAAACACACACAGACACACACACACACACAGAACAGGGACACACAAAACAATCTTAGATTCGAACATTTTGAACAACTTTTGAATTCACTTTCTTTAATGTGCAAAGAAGGCTCCTTTATAAGTGCATAATATCCACACACACACACAAACACACACACACACACACACACGCATTGTGATTTATGTCACAGGTGTCAAACTGCAGTTTGGAAGTGCTGTCTTTTTGTGCTTTCTTTGCACTAAAACCCCACCAAAGTTAAGCAGAATTTGTGCTTTGTAAGCATAAAGTACTTAGCAGAATGTAGGCAAAGATGGGATGCAATAAAGTCTCTGTTCTTTTTTTTTTTTTTTTTGGGGGGGGGGGGGGAGGTCTACATTCTATGCAAGCTAAATGTGGATAGATGTTGACACAATCGAGACGTAACATCTATAACTGTGCTATACCCTGTACACTGTAGCTAATGTGTAGCTAATGATTAGCATTGGAGCAGACTGCTAGCAAGTGTTAGTGCTAGCAGACTGTCTTGGCTATCTTAGCCAACGTTTCCTCACATGCCTTGGTTTTTGTAGGAAAAGGCCCAAAATCTAGTGTTCTCTCATTTTATTTTGTACTTATTTATACTTATATAAATACATTTAAAGTGTAATGATGAGTCTGTAGCTGTACAGCAACTTTAACTCGAGGATTATTAGCGTAGTTCGGATTTTCATTTGAACTTACTCATTAGTGTTTTGTTTTCATGACATTCTAAGCACCAGATTCAAGACAGACAAGAGTGGGAGCAGCAGAGTGTGTGTGCGTGTGTGTGTGTGTGTGTGTGTGTGTGTGTGTGTGGGGTGTTTCACTTTGCATATCAAGATGCATCATGACCAGAATGTTATTTAGCGCAAGTGAGAACAAATGTGTGAACAAATATCTTTATGAAAGGACATGATGTCCCTGATCTTTGTGTGACTACGGTCTACTAGTCGCCTGCTAAGTTTTTTGACCTTTGGTTCTCGAAGGTTTCGAACTCACAATGATATGTCACAATGATGCTCACCCATGATATGTGCAAGGTTTTAGGGGAAATAATAATAATAATAGTTATAAAAAACTGTAATTATTTCAATAGGAACAAGATGTGCGGTGATGTTCACAAGGAAATGCATCATGCAGAATTGCTTGGTGGGAAAGTTTGGCTTTTAAAGGTGTTAAAGGAGCACTTCAACACCCCTTCTTCCTGTTTGGGTCTAGTGATATAACACCTATAACACCTCCTGACTGCAACAAGTCAAGTGTTTTCCTTTGTTGTTGTTTTTTGTTTTTATTTTTTTTAAATGACCCAATTTGATGATAATATTTTTAAGCGCTCTATTTGGGTATAATCTTTTTTTCCCCATAATACACCGCAATGCACTGGGTCAAGATTTCATTGCTTAACTGGGTTGGAACAAATTCTTTTCGCCACTGGCATCAGATTGTTTGCTATTATTTAATTGGCTTAAGGCAAATTGTTTTGGGGGATGTTGAGGAAACCGATGCAACAGCACCTCTAGTGGTTTGAATAAATATATACAAGGAGGAATTGAGGCTGAGGCTGATTTCTTTCTACTCCAGACAGCAAATTCAATAACTTGCATTCATCTCCAATCAGGCAGATATTTTTCAGACTGCTTACCTGTCACAATGTAAAAAAAATACTTTAAATATATGTATAATGTAAAAATATACTCCGTCATTAACATCGATGGACAAGGCAACCATAAAGTACCGTTGTGGGTGCCATGAACTCAAAGGCTTATTTACTCTAGGATTAATAGCCTCCTTTTTTTCAAAATGTCTTTTAAACCATAACCTGACAGACAAGCTGTAAATGAAACAAAATAGGAATGTTTATAACTAAACATAAACCCAGAGTTGCATATATTTAAAATTAAATGTCTCGACCACATCTCGGCCAATCAGGACCCTTAGAAGCAGGGTATTTTAAATATGAAACAGGAATTTTAAAACTGAATGCAGCAGTGTACTTTTTGCTGTCATGAGACAGTATTTTTTCATTATACCATTCGTAATGTTATATAATGCTACATCCTAAAACGCCTCCTATTTTAAATCTTAAGCATGCACTTCTAGAAAATATAAATTAAAAATGTAAAATTTATAAACAACTGACTGTAGGGTCTTCCTATAAGAACACCCAAAAGAGCACTTTGAGTTTTAACTTTTTTTTTTTTAGCCATGTGTAGACATTACGATCATATTTGTGTTAAATTAGGGGTCACCAACCTTTTTCAAACTTAGAGCTACTTCACTGATACTGAGTCTTACAAAAGGCTACCAGTTTGACACACTCCTCTGATATAACAAATTTGCCTTTATTTGTATATTATTATTAATGATTAATGATACTCTAGGGGCACGGTGGCTTAGTGGTTAGCACGTTCGCCGCACACCACCAGGGTCCGGGTTCGATTACCGTCTCGGCCATGTGTGTGTGGAGTTTGCATGTTCTCCCCGTGCCTCATGGGGTTTTTCTCCGGGTTCTCTGGCCCCTTCCCCGCCGGTCCAAAAACACGGTAGGTTGATTGGCACCTTGGAAAAATTGTCCCTTGTGTGTGAATGTGAGTGTGTGAGCCCTGTGATGGGTTAGCATTCCATCCAGGGTGTTTCCTGCCTTAATGCCCATAGACGCCTGAGATAGGCACAGACTCCACGTGACCCGAGGGAAGATCGGATATAGCGGTAGAAGACGAATGAATGAATGATACTCTATGTTTATCTATGTGAAGACACTGATCACGTTAAAAATTGTAGATGCGTGTCACTGAAGTGTTGTGCAATTTTTAGGGGTGACCTTGTGCCCACAGTCACGGCGTTGGTGACCCCGAGCTAAATGTATTAATCCTCCTTGTGGCCAAAAAGATAACAACAATCACTGAAAAGGGGGCACATTGGGGCAAGATTCACACTGTTTCTTGCTCCTGTAGTGAATGCACGGTATGTATTTTTGTCTGAACAGTTTTCCGTATCTTTATGTTGAATGCTACCGATCGATTTTCCAAAATATGTAGCTAATCAAGAATCTAAGGCTTTCCTTTTCTAATCAAGGAAGACATGTTTCAAATTCGATTACAATTTTAATAGGCGTTACAAAATTTAAACGCACCTAAATTTCCTTTGAAAAAAATCCAACTTTTGAAATGAACACAGCTACCAATTTTCATTAAAATTCAGATTTAAAAAAGTTTAGCGCACACTATTGGACACTTATTTATAACTATGTAAGTTGTAGGCATCTTTGAAGAGGATTTACTTTCAACCAAAAGCCATAATAATTAATTTGATATGAACATTTAAAAAAAAAAGTATATTATCGAGCTATAGTACAATATATAATTTCGTAAAAAAAAAACATTAGAAACAATAATGACTAAGATTTTGTTACAAGACTTATAAAATCAATAAATAATAAGTAAATAAACATATTAATAAACTAGTATTATATAAAATAAATATAAATAAATAAAGGGAAAATGTATGTATACAGCAGCTACTATTTATAGTCCACTATTCCTATTTTTCTTTAATAAGAACAATGTAAATATATGTATAATGTAAAAATATACTTTAGGTTAAATTTAGACATGTGCGATGAGTTATATTGTCACACAAGTTATATTGTGTGAATGAAAATGTATAGTAGTCATTTTTTCTCTCTTTCACTACATTTTAATGTGCAGCATCTTATTCCCCCCCCCCCTCCACTATATTTCAGGAAAACATGCTGGGCCTTGCCACTTTGACGTGACTACATAGCATGTGAGAAAAGAGAAAAGCTGTTGTGAGACCACAAGCACAAGAGTTTGCGTAGAGTAAGGCTTCTCTCACTGTATGTCTATAACAACGGAAAACCCTCTCCTCTATATAACAGGTATGATGTGCAGGAAAAAAAAAAAAAATATATATATATATATTATTTATTTTATTTTTTTTAATTCCCAAAAAAGTAAAACAATCTTTTGTTCATCAATTAGAACTGTGAAAGAAGTAGTTTTACTGTTGAACTTACCGTAAATTTCGGACTATAAGCCGCTACTTTTTTCCTAGGTTTTGAACCATGCGGCTAATAATAAGGTGCGGCTATTCTGCAGATTTTTTCCAGACCGCTAGGGGCTCTAACCGGAATTAGAATCAAAACTAAGACAAAATAAATGCAAAGAAGAAGAATGCGCTAGTTCCTCTTTAGCAGATATAAGTGGGTAGAAGCGGATAGAAGGAGGACAAACTCTATCTTTACAAGGTGACGTCATTTCACACACAGGAGAAATGAAGATAAATACTGTAAATAGCGCTTATTTTCTCTTGGTTCTGTCCCGTTTTAATCAGCAAAGTTGCTGCTCGGTGCTCTCTCTCCTCCCCTGCTCTTTTCCACACACACACACACACACACACACACACACACACACAATACAGCCTCAGCGGTTCTTGATTTTCCCTCTCCCGATATAAGCCCGGTTCTCCCTACAATCCCCGTCCGGGCTCGTAGCACATACCTAGTGTACCGGACACGGACGCTCGATATATGTTTATGCCTAAGCTTTGTCTGTCTGGCCGCTCCGTATGAGCGGCGTCTCCTGAGTTCTTTATTCTAATAAATCCTGTTTTGTATGAATTCCGGATCTCCGCGTCTCTGTGCAGCGTCCACCGTTACACCGTGTTAAAATACAGGTTAGGAAAGGATCTATTTAGGTACATACATGTACATTTACCATTCAAAAGCGGATGCGGCTTGTATGCAGGTGCGGCTTATTTATTATTTTTTGGGTTTTTTTTTTCAAATAGAGCAGATGCGGCTTATATGCAGGTGCGATTTATAGTCCAGAATTTATGGTATACTTAAACAGGACATTTTTGCTTTTGCTTTAGTACAGCAATAATGCATTTCTCCATACTTGTTGCACTGATAGAGATATGCTTTATTAGTGCCTACATCTTTCTGTTCTATCGAAGAAAACACACATACATATATTGAAATCAGGCACATGGCAAGTGTAAAAGTATTACAACCTTATTTTGGTTTGAACCAAAATAAGCTTTTAGGTCACGTAAGTTCCCTTAAAGGAAGTTTTTTTTCCCCTTTTATAAAACAAACAAACAAATAAATAAATCTATATATTTCTGCAACCCCCATACAGACTTGATATAGGCCTACACCTCTGTGACACAGAGTTTACCGACGAAAATAAAGAAAGAAGGTTTATATGCGTACCATTGTGTTAACGACAGAGCACAAGATGGTGCCATATATAATAACAAGATGCGGAAATATATATATATATATATATATATATATATATATATATATATATATATATATATATATATATATATATATATATATATAAAGAGAGAAGGCACTGACCTATTTAAACACTTTTCCTGTGACTCTTCCTCTGAAGGAAAAAAAAAACATATGTCTGTGTGTGTGTGTGTGTGTGTGCTCATGTTTGTTGGGAGACCAAAAGCTGATGATGCATTTATTCAAAATAGAACAATAATAAAAAAGAAAATATATAGCCTCAAATCTACTGAAGTCTCTTCTTATTCCTTGTGCCTTTGAAATATGTCGATCATACCTTACATACCTGTGGCTCTAATGAAATGTACGTGTGTGTGTGTGTGTGTGTGTGTGTGTGTGTATATATATATATATATATATATATATATATATATAAGTGTGTGTACATGTAACATTTGCATATGTGTGTGTTTGAGTGTGTGCGCCATTTTTGGGGCTGCCCCTCTACACAGGCAGCGGTTTTTTTTTTTTTAGCGCTCAGGAAATGGTTAACAGAAAAAAAGAAAACTGCACATAAAGAAAAATAAAGAAAGCACCTCTTAAACTTCCCTCATTCATGCAAACACAGTTCACTTCCAAGAACTTTTTTTATCGATTGTTTAAATTATAATATATATTAGTATATAAATTATTAGTATAAAATTAAAAATAAAAATAATAATAAATAAAAGATGAAACTCAATATTTTCATTCTTCGATCCAATTGCTGTTTCGTTTTGAGTAGCGAATAATCGGCAGATTTAACCCAGACTGAGTAGGAGCAGTGTATATATATATATATATATGTGTGTGTGTGTGTGGGGTGATTGACTTTGCATGTCTGGATGCATAATGAGCAGAATTTTTATTAGGTTTTATTGCTATTTTTGTTAGACATGCACTTTAGAATGTTTGTCTATGAACCCAGTGCGCTTGACAATATCCAATGCATACATACATACATACATACATACGCACACACACACACCTGATATGGATTTATTTTTAAGATGATGCTGAATAATTCTGGCTCTGTCACTCGCAGTAGGGATTAGAGTGGGCCAGTGGGGAAACCTAACCCTCATTATTCAGGGCATGAATAATGAACACACACACACACACACACACACACAACACACACACACACACACACACACAGGCACTGGAGCAGCTACTCAGACTACTGCAGTCTCATGAGGACTGCATATATGTGTGTGTGTGTGTGTGTGTGTGTGTGTGTGTGCTGGGGTGGGGGCTATCTAGAGCGCCCCTCGCAGGCATTGCAGTGAGGTCAAGAAGAAGACATGTATGTCCAACAAGTGAAATAGAAATTATGACGCATTTTAATGCTGAAAATAAAACATTTTACTGCTTGCTTTTCCTCCATATATTGCCATGTTCTCAAACACTAACAGTCCGAACAAATCTCAACATCTTTGCTTAACTTTTCCGAGCCATTACGGCAACAATTATCAGTGACGGTTTCTACACAAACTTCCATCAAAGAAAGTTACACGATTTTTTATGTAAAGAATTTCAATCACATGTAAATTAGTATATTCGTGTTATAACCATAGGGGCAATTAACCCTAGAAAACCTAAAGTAACTTGGAATGCAATTCATTCATTCGTTCATCTTCTACCGCTTTATTCGATCTTCCCGCGGGTCGTGGGGATCCTGTGCCTATCCCAGGTGTGTTGGGGTATCAAGGCAGGATACACACTGTGGTGCCAACCCATCGCACACACACACACTCTCTCACATTCACACACTAGGGACAATTTTCCAAGGTGCCAATCAACTTCATGTTTTTTGGACCCGTGGGAAACCGGAGAAAAACCCCCGTGAGGCACAGAGAGAACATGCAAACTCCACACACACACACACACACACATGGGAGTCGGAGATGGGAATCGACCCCCGACCCTGGAGGTATGAGGTGAATGTGCGAACCACTAAACCACCACGTCCCCGGAATGCAATTGTATTTATTTATTTTTTTTATTCTGTCAAACAACTGGAAAAAAACACATTTAATTAATTACAAATAAGTCTCTGCAACTTTTTAGTGGAAAAATTCCTGTCATTAGAAATGCTGGTGATAGGAGGTGATTTTCGACGAAAAAAAGCAGCACTGCATGTTTTATTCCAGCTTTGTATTGGATTCTGCTGAATGTTTCTGGAAACAGTTCTTTGCGAAAGGACACATTTAGGCAGAAGATGCTTTTTGTGGATGTATTTTTTGTACCAGGCAGCACTGGATTATTATTTTCACATTGGGTCGAACTTGGCGGGTTCATAGCAGCGTTAGACGAAGTACACAAACCATGCAAACTAAAGTAGAGATACATAAATTAAAATAACACTCCAAGTGTAAAAGTGCTCACTTTAAACTTTCATTGAGCAAAAGTACAAAGGTATTTGCCTGGAAAAGTTCCCGAAGTACTTTTCATTTTCAAACTCGGTTTATGTGAAAAGACTCTGGTGTAACTCATAGTACAACACTCGATTAATAGAAATCCAAACGATATTAATTAATCAAAGCGATATCAATTAAAATGATCAAACTTCTGCCCAAACTACTTAAAAAAACAAACGGATAAATAAAGAAAGAGTGCAAATAAGCCCACGGGTGTTGTGGTAAGGCAGAGTCGGGAGTCTCTTCCATTATTAATCGCTTGTAAAATGTTCATTCATCTTCTACCGCTTTATCCGACTTCTCTCTCTCAGGGAGGCGTTATCGGGCATCAAGGCAGGATACACCTTCTATGGAATGCCAACCCATCGCAGAGCGCATTCACACTCACATTCACACACTAGGGATAATTTTCCAAGGTGCCAATCAACCTACGAAACCGGAGAACCCAGAGGAAAACCCCCCTGAGGCACGGGGAGCATACAAACTCCATACAGACATGGCAGAGGAGGGAATCGAACCCCCAACCCTGCAGGTGTGAGGCGAACGTAAAATAAAACATTTACTAGCCCTGTCTGAACAAGTACAATTTTCTTACTTTAGGATTTATAGCCTAATGTTGCAATGTAGTTAAGACATTTTATCTTTTTACGACTTTTATTCGCTTTCTTAGATTTCAGTTTGTGCCGTGTATAGCTGTATTCGCTTGGAGATCCTTTTTATCACCAGTCGCGTTATTAACGAACACCACTGACCCAAACAAACGTACACACGTCTTAACTCTGCCGCCATGTTTAACTTGTGATGTTGCACTCTATGGATCATGATCCCTTCCTTTCCTTCTCCATACTCTCGTCCTGCGTTAATTCCATCTTGGTTTGTTTTACAGAATGTCGTTCCATATCTTTCTGTTCTTCCCAGTGATTTGCCTCTTGAACTAAACTACACACACACACACACACACACACACACATATATATTTGCACGTCTTTAAATATTACAGTGACAGATGTTGTGAAGGAGTTTCTCTCAGCAAGGAAATGAATTATGCAAATCCATGTCAGCTGTCTTCCAGGGTTTTGCTTAGATCACCGTTCCATCTTTGAAAGAGGCTGTAAACCAGCTTGTAGAAAAAGTTTCTCTCAGAGACGTATGCTTGTGTCAGTCGAACACGCTGCAAGTTCCCAACCAAAAAAAACTCAATCAACCGTAGAACTGATCAGTCAAATGTCAAAGTACTTCTCAGCCTGTTGACTAAAAATAAAGAAACACCATTTGTTCATTCAAAAGTCGTTGATTTTTAATTCAAAGTCTTGATTGCTTAATTTTCAATCGATTATGGTGGTGTTCATAGGCAAAAATGATCGCTGTCCAAACACCCATTGATCCAGATATATGACTTTTCAAGCCTTAACTGAATAAACCCAAATTTCAACCAATAGAATCAAGGCAAAATGAAAAGGCACAAGTGTACATAATTATATATGTACAGTGTTTGGAAGTAACTAGTTACATGTAACAGTTTTAAGTAATTTAATTACAAAATGAATGTACAGTAATGCGTTAGTTACTGAGAAAAAAATGTGTAATTAAATTACAGCTATTTATGAAAAGGTTTAAGATTACTAATAGGGTTACATCTGAACAATTTCACGTAAAATCTGTGCTTTAGCCTATGGCATGCAAGCAATCCACCAATCAGTGTAGAGCACAAAACTTGTTTTGATTGGTGCTTTCTACTTACACAAACAGTGTAAGTAAATTTTACTTACTTAAATTAAATTTTTTTTTCAAAATTTTACACAAAAATGCTAAAATTGTACATTTGCAGGCCAATACTTTAGTACTAATATATATATATATATATATATATATATATATATATATATATATATATATATATATATATATATATATATATATATATAATATATATACACAATTTTTTTTATAATCTAGCTTATCACTGTTAACGCAAGTATATGGTTTGTGTACTTCATCCGCCACTGATCGTTACAAAGCCACTCAGTGTTGGTGACAAATTTCCACACACTTGTGTGTGTGTGTGTGTGTTTTGCTCAGATGAGACAAACTGCTGTGAGGTTGCAGACGATGTTGGTCTGGAGCTGCAGGCTATTCTGAACACTACTGTGCGATTGCCGGGGGCAGGTGGAGTCCCAGAAGCACTGCTTACTCCTTCTCTCACACACACTCACACACACACACCACCTTGTTGTACTTGCCTCTGGGCATTATGTAACAGTGTTACTCCACATCACCCAAAAGATATCACAGTCACAGTCTATATATTTTGTGGTGTTTTCCTTTTTATTGTACAATTTTACAGAAGTGTTTGTACATCGTTTACCAAAAAAAAAAAAAAAAAGAAAGAAAAAGAAATGAAAACTTTTAGTAGGGAAGTAAACCTTTTCTGAAATGAATATATATGAACCAGGTTTGTTGTTTAAGGAGGAATTTGGTCCAGGTCCAATGGCTTTATTTCTGAAATCATTTTGAAGGTCAGAGTTCAAAGGTTCAGGCGGGTTTAGGAACGAGTGTACTTTCCCCATATGTGCAGCATGAAGACGGAGGCGATGAACAGCAGACTCATTACGAGGACTGGCACCGGCCCGCTGGGGAGGAAGTGGGGGGGGGGACAACGAGAAAGACAAATCTGTTCATTTTTTGTGTTGGTTTGTTCTGACAAATTTCATCACCACCATTGTGACAACGCGTTTCCTTTCTTCTATTAAAACCTCGGCAACAGTTGTTAATTACAATTCACGCCAATAAATGACAGACAGACAGACAAGAGAGACAGATGAAGAGAGTGACAGACAAAGCCGGAGAGACACAGGAAGAGAGGAGGAGAAAGAGAGAGAGATCGAAAGCAGTGTAATGTTTCCACACCAACAGTCCACGTCATCAGAAGGACCTCTAGTGGTCAAAACTTTACATGATTAATAGATTTCCACACAAACTCGTCTCATAAGCTATAATATATATTTATTTAATAGCTATGCCCCACCCCTTTAAAACGAGGAACACTCTGTAGTAGAAAAAAAATCCATCGTTGGATTACTTATAAATCCAGCACAGAAAACTTCCCTGACAGACAGCTCTGGCCTGTCGATGCTACCTTCCCCTGAGCCAATCCGCTCTCGTCGCCGTGGTCACGTGACCCAGAGGAGGGGTAATTAGGCTTATAAACGGTGGTGAGTGGCATGCAGCTAACGACTGGGGCGTCTAATGAGCGGCTTTATTAAAAGAGGGACTGACCATCCCCTGGGTCGCTAAGCAGCAGTGTAACCATGCCGACCGAAGGCCCACCCCCCCAGGCTTTAATTGATGTGACCTTTTCAGACAGGACTTTAATTAAGCTCGAAGACACACACACACAAACACACACACCACACACACACACACACACACACACACACACACACACACACACACACACACACACACACACACACACACACACACACACACACACACACACACACACACACACACACACACACACACACACACACACACACACACACACACACACACACACACACACACACACACACACACACACACACACACACCCCTACCCCTGAGCCTAACGAAAGGAGCTCACACAGATTAACTCATCATGAGGCCCCTCGGCTACACATCCACACACTTAAGACTTGTGGCGGCACCACATCTGGGAGGAGGGTATTTATAATACAAGACAAACTTCGGTCGATCAAAGATGCTACGAAAAATCCTGATTAATATTCGGTCACAGAATGCGCGAGTCTTCCTGCTCTGTCGAGAGTCGGTCCAGGGAAGCGGGAATTACATACGTTTCTTATTCCATTTGGGTTGTTTACGCACCACCTACCACAATTCTCAGGTAAAATGAAACTTTTAACTGGGAACGATTTTAGGGCGTCGAACTTTTTTGGAGTGCAAACAAATAAAATGAATAGACTTGGATTTTCTCTCTCTGAGCGCAGAAGTTTAGCTCGGTGGGAAGAAACCAAAAGAATACATCACTTTAACCTTTTCACTGAATTACGTTAATTCCTTCTCTACTTCCCTTAGGAAGAAAGCAACTCAAGTCCGAAGAAATTAAGTGACTTACAATTATTTGCTGGGCTCAACCTGATAGATAAGATACTCAACGGTACCAAAAAAAATTTAATTGACTTTTCTGGTCTGCTGGGTGTATTATGACCACTTCCTGCAGTTTTTTCAGTTGCATTTTTTTTTTACCTTACTGAATCAATAAAAGAAGCTCCCACATTTTCATTATATATGTATTCAATAATTAAACCATATAATATGTATACAAGTAATTTGATATGTACGTTACTGTTTATAGATATGTACAAGAGACCCGCCCTCCCACCGCTGTGGAAAAATTGTTGCATAACATTGGTCCATTGTGCAACATTTGGTCAGGGGCCGATACCTGAGTAGACTTTATATTATACCCCCCCCCCCCCCCCCCCCCCCCCCCCCCCCCCCCCCCCCCCCCCCCCCCCCCCCCCCCCCCCCCCCCCCCCCCCCCCCCCCCCCCCCCCCCCCCCCCCCCCCCAAAAAAAAATAACAATAAATAAATATCAATATCTAATATACCTACGTTAATTGTGTACCATCTCTCTTGCTCACACACACACACACACACACACACACACACCCCCCTCTGTCTAGGAGGCCAGTCGGCAGGTGCGATCAAATGTAGATGGGGATAAACCCGAGAGGCCAATTTCCTGCCGTTAAAATTTAATGTTTATCCTCATAAATGCTAAACCTGTGAGATCCCCCTGCCTCTCCCTTCTGTGTCACTTCCTATTGAGCTGGGCAATGAATTAAAAATGAGTAGCCGTGTGCTTGCGCTTGTTAACAGATTAAGCGACTCTATTCATTTATTCAGTACCTCGGTGTATGAACATAAAGCAGTAAATTGCTTTAGCAGGGCGGTGCATTTTATATTATTTTTTAATTAAATAGGAGTGGAAAGGGGAAAAAGAGAGAAAAAAAATGCCTAGACCATTACATTTTTATCCCTCTGCATTATCTAAACATCCATTATATCCTTATATATATTAACCATAATTAAACTGCAAATGAAGATTTGAATTTGTTGACATTATCTTTAAAAGTCAAAACGATATTAATTGGTAGAGGATGATTGTTTTTCACCTTGTCTAACAAAAAACTTCGCTTTATTACCATTTTACCATAATGCCACTTCAACTTCCGCCGTTTACACATGCGACTAATTGTATTATTACTAATAGTTTACCATACTGACACAGTGATGGTAGTATTTGTGAACGCACTTTCTCCATGCTACCAAATAATCATATTCACCATCCTATCGCATCGACATCTTACCACATTAAGTTCACCATACTACCACATCAGCATCACCATACTACCACATCAGCATCACCATACTACCACAGTCACCTTCACCATCCTACAGCATAAACATCACTATCCTACCATAATTGGCTTCACCATACTACCAAATCCACATCTTACCACATCAAGTCGACCATATTATCTTCACCTACTACCATAACATCTTACCACAGTCGCCTTCACCATACTACCACAATCATCTTCACCATTCTACCACAACATCTTATCACATGAACCATTTGCTACACGACCACATTAACTTTACCTTAGTACCACAACAACCTCGTCAGCTAAACCTGTTCAAGTGGGTGAACATAAACCAAAAACTTGAACCAGGCCAAGCAAACATGTGGGCCGTAAACAGAGGCCGCTCTATTTTGCAAAAAACATGTTCTGCGCCCATCAAAGAGCAGAGATTTCGCCGTGCGTGTGCGGTGAGAAAAATATAACTGAAATAATACTGACTAATAACATAACACCGCCTCCAGGCCAGCTATCAACGAGCGAAAACACAGCCTGTCACTCGGAAACATGGCACATTCTGGAAATCTGTTCAGTACCGTTTCAGGATGTTTTTAAATGTCTTTAAATGGATGCTTCGTTTTGGATTCTGGCAGTAATAAGTATAGAAGATAAAAATAAAAGTAAAAAAACCCACAAAGAAATGTTACAGTAAGACTTAATGATGTTCTAAAATATAGCTACACTTTAACAACATGAACGTTACATCATTTAACTACAGTTGGCCTGGAAATGGATGACATGCTTAATTGCTTTAGGCTCACATGCTGGTGTGAGAAATTAAAAACCTTTTTGCTGCTCCTGGTTACTCGTGCTACAATTGGAGCAAACAGTTTGATGCCGTTTGTGTGCGTGTTTCTTCGCTTACACTTTGAGTCCCGGCGAGTCCTCCGTGTAGAAGCGCCACATGCCTCCTGTACCTGCTGACGCTGTAGCTCTGCCTGCAGATCGTGTACCGCTGCCAGTCGCTTTTCTGAAACATATTAAAGAGTATTTGGGAATTTTCTACAGCACAGAATCCTCACATCGGCCTATGAACACGATTTGTTCAATGTGGCAGATGACAACCACGATGTAATAGCAACTAAAAAGTAAACATAGGAAAACACTTATCTATTTTACTTGGTTCTGGTGATTGATTTAGTCTGTGACTATCAGATTAAAGTGCATCGATGATATTTTTGTCCATTTAAGTAAATGCGGAGCACTGCGTTTCCCCACGGACCATTATTACTGATGCACCACCCGCTAATGTTTCGGATCACGTCAAAATAAAAGATAAAGAAAACACTGTACAGTCTGGTTGCTATTAAATAAGTAATTTGAAATTGTTTGTTTATATTTTGATTTATCAGCTTAACAAACAAAAAAAAACCCAAAAAAAAACAAAACCAAAAAAAAAAAAAAAAAAAAAAAAAACAAAAAAAAAAACACACATGGATAAAATTACGGGTTTTGGATCACGGATCAATTTGACATCAGCAAAAAAGGGGGGAGGAAAACACTTTCCATTTATAGGAAGAAAAGTTAAAAAAAAAGGAAATGTTCCCATACACAAGTTATGAATAATGTGCGAGGCATTATTAAAGTTCTTCTGCTCCTCCTTCATTCGGCTATCATTCAAAATCATTAAAAAATGTATCTATTTATATACAGTGCGTTCAAAATGTCTCTCCGCAGTGGCCTGCAGAGCAGGTCGAGGAGCGCGTTTTTAAAACTTGTACCAAATCTGTGTATATATCATGTGGAAAATCTTTTCTACAGACAGGAATACCACATTTACTATACTGTGCAGGACTTAATAAATAAATGAATAATAATGAATTTAATCAAACAAGCAGTTTCCCCAATTACTCTACACGGCCACTGCGGAGGGACTTTTTGAACGCACTGTATTTTATTTTGATGTACTATGGCAATTGTACACTATATACTAAACAAGCTTAGTTTATAGTGATGTATGCAATGTCAGCCAAAAAAAAATGCAGATTTTTGTAAAAAATTGTTCGGTTTAAGTGATCAGCTTTATTTTCTAGCTTATTTAGTATTGCTTATCTAGTATTTAGCTGGATAGATGCCGGAATCAGAGCGCAGAGTCAGCAATGATGCAGCATCCCTGGAGCAAAGAGATTTAAGGGACTTGGTCAAGGGCCCACAATCCCATCTTGGCTTGAACTCTGACCTTCTGAACTGTAATTCAAAAGAATTGCCGGGCACCTCCATCCTCAGTATTCTTCTCCCTCTATCCCCCATGTTCCTCCTCTGCACATGTCCAAACCATCTCAAACAATCCTCCCTCACCTCATCTCCAAAACATCCTACATGCACCCTCCCTCTCATTTCTAATCCTGTCCATCCTCATCACTCCTAACAAAAATCCCAACATCTTCAACCCTGACACATCAAGCTCCACCTCCTGTCTTGTAGACTGTCTCTAAATCGTATATCGCAGGTGTGAGAAAAAGTGTGAGCACCCCTGATGTGTGTGTGTTTTCAACGAGAAACCATTACCTCTGTCTGACTGTGGAACCTGCTGCTCTCGGGGCCACTGTTTTACTGGGAGACCGGCCAGAGGCTCCCACGCTCGATGCGCTTGCTGCGGGTCCAGGCTGTAATAAAAAAAAAAGTTTCCCCCTCAGTAAACCATCAACATTCTGAAGTTTGGAGTTCTTGAAAAAAAAAAAAAACTTAATCTATTAGGACAATAAGACTTTATAAACTATAAAAAAATTTATTAAAAACAGACACAACTGGGGGGAAATGGCAATCCCCTTTTTGGTAGAATAGGTGGCTGGTTAGTGCTTAGACGTAGAATTATAAAAGCGGGAAATAATAAGGATATAATGAAGTTTCATTTAAAGCTGTACCTGAGAAGGCTACAGTACATGAGGGAGGGAGGGGAGGGGGGTTGGCATTAGCAAACAGCGTTTTGCAAAAAGAAACACAAAGTTTCTTAAAAAAAAAAAAAAAAAAAAAACACAGTAATCCCATTTTCCGGTTTATAATAATGCTATATGACAATAAGATCTCTTGTAATAATGGAGAAATGTTGGTAATGGCACCAAACGTATACTGGTGGTCCACTAACTAACTGAAAGCCACGTATGCAAAAGTCTATTCCGTGCCATGGACATTAATGGGCATTAAACAGACGTTAACAATAAAATTGCAAAAAGAAAAAATGAAACACTTCAGATTATATGCACTACTTACTCATATAATATACGAAATGCCTTATTAATATAAAAATAAATATATTTAGAATATAGTGTAATAAAAATCTCAGCCCTAAACCGCTGCCTAGCTACCGGTAGCGGATTTTAGCAGGGAGACTCCGCTCACTATGCAAATATCGCTTCCCTTACAGTAAATATAACTATTTATTCCACTCAAAACACAAAATAAACCCCATAAAAGTGCATTTCAGCTCACCATGTTGTGTTAGTTTAGAAGACCGTTGAACGGACACAGCGCTGGTCAGTGACAGATGATCGAGAAGAGTGGGCTTTGCGTTCTGCTGACGATTTACTCCAAAGGCCACGACGACTCAAACTCGGACCCAGACGTTCATCCCGCCTGTTTAAAACAGACAACAAATAACACCTGGGAGTGCGTTACCTCATTAAATACAATCTCGATTATTAACAGTCATAATGAGTTATAATACTTTTTTTATTGTTCGTGAATATTTGCGTAAATGGCGCTTAAATGCAGGAAATAAAATCAGGCGCGATGAAAGCGGCCAGTAATAGACAGTGATGACGCGTCCTGTTTAGGGAGGAAGCGACAAGCTGGGAGACATTACGGCTCCGGAAGAGCGTAGTTTCCTGAATGTTTGGGCTTCCACGAGTCTGTTTTGAGCCGTTATGGCAGCTTGGTAGCGACAGCGCGTAGACCGAAGGTAAGTATTGAAATGTCCGCTTTTAGAGTTATTAGGATTAATGTAGGATTTGAGTGATGTGAGATTGTGATGGAATGATTCTCTGGACGTGAATATCGATGGGGTTTTATAGGAAGATATTTCTCCCAGACTTATATTCATTTACATTTACATTTACATTTGCAGCATTTAGCAGACGCCCTTATCCAGAGCGACTTACAACTGAGCAATTGAGGGTTAAGGGCCTTGCTCAAGGGCCCACTAGTGGTAGCTTGGTGGTTGTGGGGTTTGAACCTGCGATCTTCTGGTCCAGAGGCCAACACCTTAACCACTAAGCCACCACCTCCGTGATATTCACGCAGACATTTATAAACACTAAACTGTTTAAATAGAATTCCACTGATCCATTTGTGATCGTGTACGTTAATACAGTTAATGTATCTGATGTAATAGAATATTAATATAAATAATAGACCGCGTGTTTCTGGTTGGAGACTTTTACGACTTTTAATTCTCTTTTATTTATTGTTTTTTTGAAGCATGAAGCATGTTTTGGTTGATTGGAATATTCCAGGATTGTCACTTCTGGCCAATATGTTTACATCGAATGACATAATGATGTGATGAGAAATACAGTGGTGTTATTACTTGGGCATCGCGGAAAATGATCAGTTTGATGTTGGTGGAATTTATTATGGATGATGTTGGTTATTAATAAGTTGTTAAGAATAATGTTGATTAGTGATTGGTTTTTCAGAATAATGGTGATCAGTGAGTTGTTGTTATTATTATTATTATTATTATTATTATTATTATTATTGAGGATGATGTTGATTGAGGATTCGTTGTTGAGAATAAACTTGAATGATTTGTTTTTCAGAATAATGTTAAGTGCTTGGTTTTTGAGAATAGTCATGATCAGTGATTGCTTATTGAGATTATTGTTAGTAAATGATTGGATTGGTGAGAATAGTGCTGATTAGTGATTGGTTTTCGAGAATAGTGCTGATTAGTGATTGGTTTTCGGGAATAGTGCTGATTAGTGATTGGTTGGTGAGAATAGTGCTGATTAGTGATTGGTTGGTGAGAATAGTGCTGATTAGTGATTGGTTTTCGGGAATAGTGCTGATTAGTGATTGGTTGGTGAGAATAGTGCTGATTAGGGATTGGTTTTGATTAGTGATTGGTTGGTGAGAATAGTGCTGATTAGTGATTGGTTTTCGAGAATAGTGCTGATTAGTGATTGGTTGGTGAGAATAGTGCTGATTAGTGATTGGTTTTCGGGAATAGTGCTGATTAGTGATTGGTTGTCGGGAATAGTGCTGATTAGGGATTGGTTTTTAGTGCTGTGATTGGTTGGTGGAATAGTGCTGATTAGGGATTGGTTTTCGGGAATAGTGCTGATTAGTGATTGGTTGGTGAGAATAGTGCTGATTAGTGATTGGTTTTCGAGAATAGTGCTGATTAGTGATTGGTTGGTGAGAATAGTGCTGATTAGTGATTGGTTTTCGGAGAATAGTGCTGATTAGTGATTGGTTGGTCGGAGAATAGTGCTGATTAGTGATTGGTTTTCGGAGAATAGTGCTGATTAGTGATTGGTTTTCGGAGAATAGTGCTGATTAGTGATTGGTTTTCGAGAATAGTGCTGATTAGTGATTGGTTTTCGAGAATAGTGCTGATTAGTGATTGGTTTTCGAGAATAGTGCTGATTAGTGATTGGTTGGTCGAGAATAGTGCTGATTAGTGATTGGTTTTCGAGAATAGTGCTGATTAGGGATTGGTTTTCGGGAATAGTGCTGATTAGTGATTGGTTGGTGAGAATAGTGCTGATTAGTGATTGGTTTTCGGGAATAGTGCTGATTAGGGATTGGTTTTCGGGAATAGTGCTGATTAGTGATTGGTTGGTGAGAATAGTGCTGATTAGTGATTGGTTTTCGAGAATAGTGCTGATTAGTGATTGGTTGGTGAGAATAGTGCTGATTAGTGATTGGTTTTCGGGAATAGTGCTGATTAGGGATTGGTTTTCGGGAATAGTGCTGATTAGGGATTGGTTGGGAATAGTGCTGATTAGGGATTGGTTTTGGGGAATAGTGCTGATTAGGGATTGGTTTTGGGGAATAGTGCTGATTAGGGATTGGTTTTGGGGAATAGTGCTGATTAGTGATTGGTTGGTGAGAATATTGCTGATTAGTGATTGGTTTGTGAGAATAGTGCTGATTAGGGATTGGTTTTCGGGAATAGTGCTGATTAGGGATTGGTTTTGGGGAATAGTGCTGATTAGTGATTGTTGGGAATAATGTAGATCAATGAGCGGTCTTTGAGAGTGACATCTTTCAGTCATTGTTGGGAACAATGTAGAGCAGTGATTGTTGTGACTTTAAGGCAATTTTCATTAGGCTGGTAGTTGGTTCTCTTTAATGATTAATATGTATATGCTGAAATGTGACATATAGGGCTTAATAGCTGAAATATTAGGCAAATAATATGTAAGTGATGATGCTTGATTTCTGACTCACCACTGAGTCTCATATTCATGAGAAATCCAACTTAGTAATTGTGGATTAAATAAACAATAAACTATTGATCACGTGACCAATGTGGCCCACCACGTCATTTTATGTGACCTGCAAGAGCTTAAAAGGTGTACATTTTAAGACCATTACGCTTGAACGTGCGACAATTGACAATAAACCACATCTCCCACAATGCATGCGACTATGTTACCGGTGTAGTGACGGCATCCCGCCATTTGGTTGCAGTGTATCGGCGTTTACTAAGCTCAATGTTTCCAACAAGCGGAATTGAGGAAAACCGAGGAAAAATGGATGTAGATGGAAGGTACTTCCAAGCAAGATGAGAACGTGAATACATGTTTGTGCTTCGAGGTGGAAAAACCGGTATGTCTTTTGTGTTCTGAGGCGGCGGCGCTCATCAAACACTATATACTTATATTTATATTTATAGTCTTATAGTTACAACTGAAGCCAACCATAATGCTGATGTGGCCCAGATTTGTTCCTGGAAACGGTATAGTCCTGATGTAGTGTTTTAAAAACGTTGTGTTTGCGTTGTGTTGCAGGAGCAGCATGGTGCGCGTAGTCTTCCTACACCCCGATTTGGGAATAGGAGGTGCAGAGCGGCTGGTGGTGGACGCAGCTGTAGCCTTGCGCTCCTCGCGGGTGCAGCGTCCAGATCTGGACTGCGCATTATGATCCGCGGCACTGCTTTTCAGAAACCCTCTCGCCGGACCTGCCCGTGGTGTGCGTCGGAGACTGGTTGCCCACCAGTGTGTGCGGATACTTCCACGCCGTCTGTGCCTACCTGCGCATGGTCTATGTAGCTCTCTACCTGGTGTTTCTGAGTGGAGTGGAGTATGATGCGGTTTTCTGCGACCAGGTACGCTTTTGTTCTCTCTGCCTTCGCTGCTTAACTGCTTCAGCTACCAGATATAACAAGCCTTACTGTATTCTACTAATGAAAGTATTTGTTAAACGCCTCTCCTAGGTGTCGGCGTGTATTCCCGTGTTGCGTCTGACTCGCCGCCGAAAGAAGGTCCTCTTCTACTGCCACTTCCCCGACCAGTTGCTAACGCAGCGGCGCTCTCTGCTCAAGCGCCTCTACCGGGCGCCCATAGACCGCCTGGAGGAGTTCACGACCGGCATGGCCGATCTCGTCGTCGTCAACAGCAAATTCACCGCCGGCATCTTCAAGCAGACTTTCCCCAAATTGGCTGCGATCCAAACGGACGTCCTTTACCCCTCTTTAAACACGTCCATGTTCGATCAGCCGGCGGAAGACCTGGACGGGCTCGTTCCTCAGCACCGCCGCTTCCTGTTCCTTTCCATAAACCGCTACGAGCGAAAGAAAAACCTCCTGCTGGCGTTGCGAGCGCTGGCCGCGCTGAAGGAGCAGATCCCCAGCAGGTGCTGGGAGCAGGTGCACTTGGTCATGGCGGGCGGCTACGACGAGCGAGTGGCTGAGAACGTCCAGCATTACGCGGAGCTGCGCTCTCTCGCCGCCTCTCTCGGCCTGGACGAGCACGTCACTTTCATGCGTTCCTTCTCCGACCGGCAGAAGGTGGCGCTTCTGAACAAAAGCACTTGTGTCCTGTACACTCCCAGCGGTGAACACTTTGGGATCGTCCCCGTCGAAGCCATGTACATGGAATGTCCCGTGATCGCCGTCGCGTCTGGAGGGCCTTTGGAGTCGGTAGCGGACGGAGAGACGGGATTCCTGTGCCAGCCTACAGCCGAGAGCTTCTCTGAAGCCATGCGGCGGTTTGTGGATGAGCCGAAGCTTAAGCAATGTGTAGGGAAGGCAGGAAGGGAGAGGGTCCTAGGGCTCTTCTCGATGCAAGCTTTTACCGATCAGCTTTATAAATATGTCATCAATATGATCAACTGATACTTTGCGTCCGTTCTCGTGTTATTCCACTGACCAAGGAACGCACTCACTGTAGGGAATGTAGGGAATTGACTTGTCGAACACTGGAGCGACATTTGAGTGAGAGGTTCATGATTTGCTCAGGACATTGATTGTGTGTGTGTGTGTGTGTGTGTGTGTCATCTCGGAGTGTGTATGTGGGGTCTTTTAACGGTGTCTGGGACAGAAGTAACTCTTTATGCAAACTTTCAAGGCTACTATTGTTCATGTAGTTGCATCAGCGGAAGATGTTTAATTTGCTCTATAAGTAGTTTTCAGACCAGTGGTTATTACACGGGAAGACCTGGACACGGGATCTTGATCGTCTGCGATTCTGTGATTTAACAAGGCTTTAATGGGGGGGGGGGCAGTGATTTAATGGGAGCTCCGTGGTTTAAGGTGCTGGGCTATTGATCTGAAGGTCGGGGGTTCAATCCCCGGTATCGCCAAGCTGACACCATTGGGTTCTTGAGCAAAGTCCTTAAGCCTCTGTGCTCCAGGGGGCGCTGTATCATGGTTGACCCTTCGAAAACAAACTGGGATATGCGAAGAAACAGTTTCACTGTGCTGTAATGCATATGTGACAAATAAAGGCTCTTCTATTTTAATGCTAATGTTTATTTATTTTAATATTCATTATTGAAAGAATTGATATTAAAGGTGTCCAAATCACAACCTACCTTGAACAGTTCCTAAATATCCCAAAGAACAAAGGAATAAAGAAACTTTTCCTTATAATTTCAGCATTCACCTTTCCTCGGTCGGAACATAATTCTTAAAGGAGCCACGTACCATATTTTACCATTGAAACCACTACTAAAAAAGTTACATTGATAATGCATATTAAAAGAATAATTTCCAGAGTAAAATAAATATTAAATAATCATTTTTATTAACGGGTGATTTTGAGTGCAATATCTATCATTATAACATCTGTTACAGTTAGAGTATTAGAAACATGAAAAGTATACATTTATGTTACGTTGAAAACGTGCAATTATTCAAATATAATTTTATACATATGTGTGTGTGTGTGTGTGTGAAAAATATATGTGAAAATGGGCATGTGTAAGGATTTGAATTTCACAAGGGCCAAATCTTCAAAACTGCAGCTCTTGTGGGGTGTGTCCTCGTCTGCACTGGTCAGTGTGTATCCAATCAACAAACAGTGGTGACCCAGCGACAGGGTCGTGGGAGGCCAAGGCTCATTAATACAAATGGAGAGCATCGGCTGGCTCATGTGTCCAAGCAGATGAGCTACAGTATAAGGCAGTCACCCATAATGTTTACAGTCTGATTTTTTTTTTTTTATTGGTTCACTGGTTCATTCGGTAGTTTCGTTGATAATCCAGCACCCATGCTGCGCAAGCTGAGGATGACATTGGAACCATGTGGGATGGGACAACAATCCATACCAGTACACACTCCTTCACAACTAGGAGCAATTCACCGGAGGTGAAATGCTTTAGAACGGCGAGGAAGCCTGAGAATCCGCAGGGAATCAATAATAAACAACACTCTTTGATGGAAGCAAAAAAAAAACAACAACAAAAAAAAACATCCATACATACAAATGTCTTTTCTCCTATGGTGAGCTGAACAGCCGAGTCATAGATTTGTTACCAATATTAAAACATTCTAATGGAAAAGACATTGCTGAGATCTAAACATGGATCCAAATTTTAAGGGTGCTGTGCCTTTATTTTTGACCCTCATTTTCTGTTTGTTTTTTTATGTGAGGAGGATTTCACCATAATATGGTATCTTAGTGGTTAAGGCATTGGACCAGAAGGTTGTTGGTTCAAATCCCAGCACCACCACCAACACCAATAAGCAGCCACTAGTGGGCCCTTAACCCTCAGCTGCTCAGGTGTAAGTCGCTCTGGATAAGGGCGTCTGCTAAATGCCGTCAATGTACATGTCTTCCAGTCACATAAATGATGGTGGAATGAGGTGGTGGAATGAACTGCCCCTGGACATCCAAACAGCAAGCTGAAGACCTATCTCTTCCAGAAACCTTCCTTTTTTTCACTGTCTTGGCGCCCACCCCCCCCCCACCCACAAAAAAATATATATATACCCCTCAACTGAATTTTAAGGTTGCTTGTATCTTAAGTTTGTAATCAATCATACCAGAGTTGTTGTTTTTTCTTAGCTGTAGACATAAAGCACTTTTTGTACGTCGCTGTGGATAAACGCTGTAAATATGAGCGATATTGTACACAAATGAAACTGTATTATTTCTGTTACCTTCCTATTTGTGACACGATCTGCACAGTTAAAAGCGCCATATAAATAAAAGTGACTTGACTTGATAACGAGACGACATCATCCGTTATCCACAAGATCACGGGCGAAATATTACAATGACAAGCAGAAGTGATATAACAAAAGACCACCATGCGTCTTATTCTCTCAACAGCCTACAGACTATTTCATTTCGCAGCATTTAGCAAGAAAAACCTATTTGACCTATTTGACAACACATCCATCTACCGTCACTTTTGATGGATGTTTTTTGTCCTCCTTATTGTGTTCAAAAGCAGGAGGCGCAAGTGAATATTTCGAAGTCGACTTAATTACAGGACCATCTCTAATTTGGCAGTGATTGAAACGGACTCGGGCCCGCGCATCTGTTTTTGTCGGCAGTTATTGAGCACAATCTCTTTGCGCGTCATTAACACGAAACCTATTAAGGGCTTGAGCTTATCTGCGCGCCGATTGGGTCTTAATCACGCATTAATAGAGCGCGCTTATGAAGCCGGCGAGGGAGTTAATCACCAGGAAGTGTCACGTGATAACCTTTAGAGAACGCAGAGGTTAAAGAGCACTCTTTGGGTCTTTGGGTGCGGACCTGGAATTGAACATGAAAAATGACAAAGGGTGCTAAAAGCACACGTCTCAAAAAATAGTGTGCTCGGGTTCTTTTATTCAGTGTGGCCGTAACCTGCCTGCTTAGACCAAATGGGTCTATTTGGCAGATGTCCAGAACAACCAAGGGTCATTTTTTTATTTTCATTGTCGCATGTAGGTGCAGGTGTGTGGCAGGAGCAGATGCTGCCTTTCAATGTAATAAAACCTGCGTCATAGTTATTGCCCTGGTCATAAATCAAGAATTTTTCAAGGCGTAGTTGAAAAATTCTCGATTGATGGTGCTTTAGTCGGATCAGCAACTAGATGGACAAATGTTCATGGACACCTGATCCTAAGATTAACTTGTGATCCATTTAAAAACAGTAAGAAGAAAATGGGGTTTTAATTGATTCGAGGTGGGAATAAACAACATAATACTTCGTTAATGTACTGATTTTTCCGCTAACAAGTCTTTATTTCGCAATTTATCTTTACGATTTTATTTTTTTACTTTTGCTCTGTAGGAATATAATTTTTTTTGCATTGTTGTTTTGTTTTTCTTCTGTATTGTAAACTTTTACATACTTATATATACATCTGCATGGTGGCTTAGTGGTTAGCACGAGTGGTTAGCTTCGATTCCCGTCCCGGCCATGTGTGTGTGCAGTTTGCATGTTCTCCCTGTGTCTCAGGGGGTTTTTCTCAGGGTTCTCTGGTTTCCTCCCCAGTCCAAAAACATGCACCATAGGTTGATGGGCGCCTTGGAAAATTGTCCCTAGTGTATGAATGTGTGTGAATGTGTGTGTGTGTGCCCTGCGATGGGTTGGCAATCCATCCAGGATGTATCCTGCTTTTATGCCCATAGATGCCTGAGATAGGCACAGGCTCCCCGTGACCCGAGGTAAGATTGGATAAAGCGGTAGAAGATGAATGAATATACACAGGAGACAAATGAAGTTACAGCATAAAGTGAGGGGGGAGGGGGTAGCTCAGTGGTCTAAGGCGCTGGGCTGCTGATCGGAAGATCCGGGTTCGAGCCCCGGTATGGCCAAGCTGCCGCCCTTGGGTCCTTGAGCAAGACCCTTAACCCTCTGTGCTCCAGGGGCGCCGTATCATGGCTGACCCTGCGCTCTGACCCCAGCTACCAACAACAAGCTGGGATATGCGAAGAAAAGAATTTCACTGTGCTGTAATGTATATGTGACCAATAAAGGATTATTATTATTATTATTATTATTATTAAATGACATGGTGAGGTAATGTACGGTGATACATGACAATGTTAAGGATCTAAAACCCATTCTTACCTGAGGTTATTAAAAGGCATGCCACGTGAAGGCTATAGGATTATAATCATTCATTCAACAGGAAGATATTTACTTTGGATCAGGAACGAGCTCTGATGGCCTTTTAACAATTCACCTTGTACTAATGCCTAATTAAGTTTTACTTCTATT
>JACRUU010000018.1:3106372-3141372 GCA_030449085.1 Kryptopterus vitreolus
ATGTCCGGTTTTGCCGCCTGCAAAGATAATCAGTGCTTAGGGCTACTCGCCGTGTGTGTGTGTGTCTATCTATTTCGAGAATGTGTACGCATGATTCATTTATCGACACAAGGCACCCAAAGCACACTGAATTTAACCTCAATAAGATCAGGTTTTTTAACCGATCCAACCCATATATTGATTCTTACACACTCGATCATCCTTCCAACGGATCCGAAACACAGTATGGATGGGTGAGCCAGTGTATTCCACTGTTAATCTGTTCGAATCCATCTATTAGCATATTTTAAATGATAATAATAACTCCTAACAAACGTTGATTTAGAAGCACGAGCCCCTTGAAGCGCGATGCTAACCTCTGTATAAACCTGCATCCTTTCTTATGAATTCCAATTGCAGTCGTTCACAAATACAACCGACTGTGATGACAAATGTTTCATAAGTGATCCTTTCCATTCCTTTATTACCGTTTGAGTAGAGGCAATACTCATTCAATTACCATCAGAGCCTCGTTCGGGAATCTGCGAGACGGAAGGAGGGAATTAGAAAGAGAGAATTAGAGGTTTAGTGAGGTGAGAACACATGGGAAATCACAGTGCTCCACAGCACGACACACATCTATCCTGTACTACGCAGGGGGGATGACAAGATAGTGGCGGTGAGAACAAACGGGTCGGGAAAAAAGCACAGAAGACACATTTTCATTTTCTCTATATATCAAGGCAAGTCAAGTAGGCTTTATTGTCATTTATTTCGAGCAGTGTTGGGAAGGTTATTTTGGAAATGTGGTAGATTACAAATGACACTATTTAAAATGTAATAAGTAGTGTAACTTTTTCAATTACTTTCTATAGGTAAAGTAGCTATTTACATTTGATTACTTTTTGATTACTTTCATTTGTCCACTAGGTGGCGCTTTAACTTAACATTCTAAGTGAAAAAAAAATCGGTTCTGTTTTAAAAAATGAAACCGCATCAGATCGTCGTTATTCAAATCCAAATCAGGTTTAAAATCAAGCGCTGATTTGACATGAAATGATTCAGATTTAACCCTATTTGTAATCTTGTAACATTTTCATAAGTAATAATTATTTTTGTCAGTAACTGTAACGAATTACTGTTACATTTGTTTTTTCATTAAATTACATAACGGCGTTACATGTAACTAGTTACTCCCCAACACTGTCAACAATAAACAGTGCAGTACGCAGTGAAACGAAAACTTTTCTAAAAAAAAAAGTGCAAAGTGCACATGGGTAAAAAACAAAAATAAACAGTGAAGACAAGACAATAAACAATTTACAGTGGCGTCGACCAGTACACATTATGCATAAAATTTCTTCCAATGCGATAGAAATAAATAATATAACAGTGTAATGTAAACGGTGTGAACACTTATTGAGGTCTTGCCATTTCAGTGTTCCATTTTCCTCTTCCCATAAAAAGAATTTTAACTTCCGATAAGGAGGTCTGTGCTGTGATTTGCATAATCTACTGTACATATAACTTAATGAGCCCCTGCCAAATATAGGGTTGGTCCCCCTTTGGCTCCCAAAACAAGTCAAGTAGGCTTTATTGTCATTTCAACAATATACACAGTGAAACGAAAGAACTTTTTCCCAGAACCAATGTGTTACATCACAATTACATAAAATAGAAAATGTTGTTTTCTGTTTATGACCATCGCAAAAGAGTTCGTAAATAGGCTACAGCGTTCCATCACAAGTCCTAACACCCAAATTAGGGTTTAGATTAAAATTAGGGCCAGGGATTTAGGGTTCGTGGTCAGTGTGAATTAGGGTTACGACCTCATACGTTGCCTACGGTTGTGTTTTAGGGTTGTGAATTAGAGGTAGGGTTGGAAAAATGAGGGTACGTGCTAACAGTTAAGGTTAGCGGTTAGGTTTTAGGTTAAGGTTAGGGCTAAGTATTAACACTATTAACTTTTTCACTGTGGGCCACGGTGGCTTAATGGTTAGCACGTTCACCTCATACCGCCAGGGTCCGGGTTCGATTCCCATCTCGGCCATGTGTGTGTGGAGTTTGCATGTTCTCCCCGTGCCTCAGGGTTTTTTTCTCCGGGTTCTCCGGTTTCCTCCGTGGTCCGAAAACATGCACGGTAGGTTGATTGACACTAGTGTATGAATGTGCGTGTGAATGTAAGTGTGTGTGTCCTGCGATGGGTTGGCATTCCATCCAGGGTGTATCCTGCCTTAATGCCCATAGACCTTAATGCTCCCCGTGACCCGAGGGAAGATCGGATAAAGCGGTAGAAGATGAATGAATGAATGAAAGTAAAGGTTAAGAATATGATGGATAATGGATAGCATGTCGTTTGTGCAAATGTGCAATATGTGCAACATATGTTTGTGTATGTGCGATATGTACAATTCCTTGTTTGTTCTTGTTTTAAACTGTATTTGTGCATCAACACTGTTGTGATATTGTGACATTGTGATATTGTGCAGTGTAAACTGTCCATTTGTGCAATGTTTTGCAGGAGAGAAGAGAAAAGTCCCGGTACTAGGAATGGCCTGCGGGAAAGACTCCTCCTCCTTCATGAAACAAATGGTAGCTATGACCCCACCACCTTCTGAAGGCCTGAATGGTGCTGTTCCCAAACCAGCAAGTGATTTTTTCCCCATCAGGACGCTCTTAATGGTGCAGGTGTAAAAGTTCCTTAGCGCCTGAGATGGAAGTTAAGTGTCCCTTAAGCGTCTCTGGTGGTTCCAAGACACAGACCGTGTGTGATGTGAACACCTGGTTACCTGTCCACTATCTCCACTGTTGATGATTAAAGAGATAATCAGAGTTATTCAATCTCTGGTCCTAATATAATGTCACAATGCTATACTTGGACTGTACCAGGCTTACCAAAAGTGTGTCTTTGTGCTCACTGGAAGACTTATTAAGCCTGATAATATTTATCACCCTTGTTAGGGAGGCTATTGTGTGTGTGTGTGGGGGGGGACCCTGCAGTGCCATCAATTTTACTGTGGGCTATTTTCATAACTACATCAATTAAAGCGACACACTCCAACGACAGGGCATTCCTCATATCGCTCTGTAGGGGTGAAGGGGTAATGATAAAGATAACCGACCTCATTAGTGCTTGTGATTACAGTAAAGATCGGGTCTTTTGTTAAAATAACATATCTGCGTGATAGCAAAGGTGCAATGTGTCAAACATTAACAATGTATAAACAGGACTGGAGCTTCACCGACGATGCTGTGTGAATAAGGAGAACACAACTGTCCATGAATTTGTCCAGGAAGCCGCTGGGTCACTACACTTCATTTGTGCTCAAGAGCAGATTTTCATCAGACAGATTACCAGAAATAGCTTGAACAGAATGGTGTGAGAAAAAGGAGAAAACATCTGCATGCAGAAATGCCTTGCGGATTGAGCTGACAGGGAGACTTTGCGGCGAGCAGGAAAGTGCACAGGAAGGTGATGTACAGCAGCAGCAGCAGTAAACCACATTGAAATAGGCGGAAAAATACTAGATCAGGCATGTCCAAAGTCCGGCCCGGGGGCCAAATGCGGCCCGTGTTCAAATTTCCCCCGGCCCGCAGTCTCTGTCATAAAATCAATAATATGCGGCCCACCAGCACTGTTGACCAACAGTATCTATTTTAAATTTCACCAGAACACCTGTAGCTGCACTCTCACATAAAGGTCAGAGAAGAAGGATGCAAAGCTATAAAATTCCACTGTATTCATTAATTAAGGCAAAATAAAATAACATTTAACTTTTATCTGCCCTCATTTTGAACTTCAGAATAAGATCAATGTTAGTGTTGTTTTCCTATTCACAGGATTTGGATTTAGAAGTTTACAGTTGCCATTTAATAGTGAATAATATATAATGTTTCAAATGTAAATAGATATGTTTAATCTTCCTGAATGTTTTCTTTAGTTTATATGGCCTTTTTCAGAAAAGTCATTTTAGAAAAAACTTGCATTTTATTTAAATTTGCATTTAATTTTAATGTTCAAGGAATGTCAGACTGAATGGCCGGCCCCAACATAGTTTCACCTCACCAAATCTGGCCCGCTTTACAAAATGTTTGGACACCCCTGTACTAGATGGTATCAGAATGTTTTGAGGCTATTTTTTTTTAAACACACCAACAGGTGGCAGCACAAGGCAAATACAGAACCAGAAGTGCATTTCACGGTGCAATATAGTCAAGAAATAGCAATAAATGATTTGCATATATACAATATAAGGAAATATATGGTAAATTGCATATATAAACAGCACAACAGTGGGAGGTAATACAGTGATAAGTATATACATTTATTCAATATGTAGAATATATGATAAATTTGCATATGGAAACAGTGTAACTGTATATTCATTCATCTTCTACCGCTTTTTCCGATCTTCCCTCGGGTCACAATAGGCCTGTGCCTATCTCAGGCGTCTATGGGCATTAAGGCAGGATACACCCTGGATGGAGTGCCAACCCATCGCACTGCACACAAACAATCACACACACGGGACAATTTTCCAAGGTGCCAATCAACCTACTGTGCATGTTTTTTGGACTGGGAGGAAACCGGAGAACCCGGAGAAAAACCCCCTGAGGCATGGGGAGAACATGCAAACTCCACACACACATGGCCGAGACGGGAATCAAACCCGGACTCTGGCGGTGTGAGGCGAACGTGCTAGCCACTAAGACACCATGCCCCTGTAACAGTATATAGGGGGGGGAATATAGTGAGTAATGTATATATATATATATATATATATATATATATATATATATATATATATATTCCTTCTGTCTAATTTAATTTATACATATTGTGTTATCATACTTTGCATCATGATATATATATATATATATATATATATATTCCTGTCGAATTTAATTTATGCACAGGCCTATTGTGTTTTCATACATTGCATCATGCTGTACATGATAAAGGATATTGTAATATTGTAATATAGATGGTATGTTTGATGGAAGACTTTACCCACTGATGCATTTTGAAGTCGGAAAAGATGTTTATTAATACTAAAACTTCCAGGATGAAGTGGCGGATTTGCACAACATGTGCGTCTGTTCGGACACACTAATGAAAAGACCGCATGCAAACACAGAAATCTTCCGATCATCCAGATAACTTCAAGAAAATGAGAGGTTTTTTCCTTCTTTCCGCCACCAATTTCACATCAGAACTTCATCTTGAAGTTGAAGAAGCGCTGGAGGAGTACACCATGGAGAATACTTCCCCTATCTCCTGCTTCCTCCCCCCCCCTTTTCTCTCCCTCTTTCCTTCTCATCTTCCGCTCTTGCTGTGGGCTGTGGAGAGTGATTGGCGTCTCCCGTCGCGGATCGAGTGGCTCCCGGAGCTGGTTAGAAGAGCTTCTCGTGGTTGCCATGGCAATCGACAGAGATTGGCACTAAGGCATGCTGTTTGATCAAGTTAGCACTAATTCGTGTTTAATGGAGCTATTGATCGGAAAACACGTCGCTGTTTGTGTTCCAACAGCCGCGGTCGAAGCCGTCAGATTAGCTGTGTACACCGGCGTTAACACAGAAAGAGACAAAATACAGCAAAGCAAACAAGAGACAGACGCACAACAGATGTATCAGAGAAAACGTTGTTAGGCAGGCAGAAGGAGAAATAAGCAGGGGATGTTTTTTTTTTATTATTAAGGAAATCTGAAATGTTTCACTGGATTAGTAGCTTAATTCCCATTTTAACATTTACGGCATTTATCCAGAGCAGACCGATTATCACTATTTATCCGTGTCACTGTACGTGTTTTGTAGTTAAAATGCCTTAAATTAAAACCTTAAAACATTTGTCATTCTTAAATTCAATAGCTTTTAGTCAAAATCTTACTTTTTCCTCAAATATTATTAGCAAAATCAGTTGTTTGTTTATTTGTTTGTTTGTTTATTTGCTTGTTTGTTTATCTATCTATCTATCTATCTATTTATTTATTTTAATGACTGGAGAAAACATAACAGGTCAAGCACAAACCACAAATCAGGGCAAAACGCACTCTCTGTTTTGAACTAGTTTTGATTGGCGCGCGGTGATATCTATTTAACACCAATGTATACATCTATTAAAAAGCAAGAACATTGTGCAAATAATAAAAAAATGGAAGATACTCCTGTCTCGAACAATTCAATTCAATTCAGTTTTATTTATAAAGCGCTTTTTACAATGTTTACACATGTTTTTCTTCTTTTTTATTTAAAAGAGACATTTTTATTTCACCTAGTATATCTCTACTTTAACACAACTACATGGTTCGTACCAATTTATGCTTGTAAGTAATTTAGTCAAGCGAATAAATTACATCTGCTCGTGTTTTGCAGCACAGGTTCGTGTAGAACGCATGGATTGAAATGCCCTCTTTAACATATATGAGTTCCCAGATACTCATGTTTAACAGAGTGTTATATCCCTGTTTCCCAAAGAATACAGCCAGTTTAACCCTCTTTGCTCTCTACCACTGATGGCTGTTCTCCAAACTCCTGACTCCTAATCTTTTATACCAGTCAGGATTGTGTAACTGGCAGAAAAGAGATGTTTTTTTTAATATTACCAAATGAGTTGTCCTCATTTAAATTAATATAAATAGTCATTTAAGAGATGTGAAGCAATTCGACAATATTAGTGTATTATTATTATTTATGTTTGCCAAATTTATAAAAACGTATTATGTTTGTACATCATGTCATTATTTTAAGCCATTACCTTTTTCATAGTTTCAAATTTTCATAGTTTTACTTTTCAAAAAAGAAATAATAAAGCAAAAGGACATTCAAAAAAATGGATAACTCTATATGCAATAAATAGCCAAAATACTTGTTTTTGATCAGATATATATATCTATATATATATATATATATATATATATATATATATATATATATATATATATATATATATATATATATATATAAAAAAGCTAGATCCTACTGTAAACCAGGCACCTTCTAATGTAACGGAGAACAACGTGAGATGTCATTTTTTTCAATCTTTTTTTTTAATCTGGTCAAACAATGGGACGGGATCGCTGACATGCACACACAAAGACACACACCACACACACACACACACACACACACACACACACACACACACACACATACGCAGGCTCAATCCATCATGACAAACACCTTCCCTTGGGAAGGAGGGGGAAGGAATCTAACATGCTACTACACCATCAGCAGATTAATGGGCTAATACACGGCGCGTGCTCATAATGGGCTCCCAGGGAGGACGGGGACTCACAGAGATTAGGCCCAGACATGTCCACAGTGGAGCAACACACCGCCTCGATCCATCCCTGCGTATGTTATATATATATATATATATATATATATATATATATATATATATGTATGTGTGTGTGTGTGTGTGTGAGAATAATAAATGAAAGCGTGTGTGTGTGCATGTAAGTGCGAGAGTGATGGGCATCACCGCAGGCTTCATTTTTGCTGTCACATAGGAAGCACTTTTGGTGAAGCCTCACACACACTTACTGAGTAATAGGTTGTCTGTTTAGTGCGTGTGAAAGTTAAAGCACACAGTTTTAGACGATTTCTTCGGTCGTGGTAGCATTAGATGTCCCTTTTAATGTAACTAATAAACACAAACTTGTGCCCGTGCAGATTTTGTTTTTCATGGGTTGGAGTGAAAAATCTAGAGCCCTGATCTCAACCCTATTAAACACCTTTGTGTTTAATCATTATTCCCTGTTTTTATTATCGCCCTTGTGGTTGAATGAGCATAAATCTCCGCAAGTACACCATAGTTAAAAACGTCCTCCAATTATTATTAGTGTCGTCAAAAATATCGATATTTCGATAAATATCGATACTGAAATATCTGAACGGTACCAATACTAATTTCCCAGAAGTATCAATATACCAATACTAGCCGAGATGTCTGTGTTTTTTAGCCGATCTGTCTTTTAATTTACTTAAATTTATTTATTAATGCATTTATTTTTAGCCGAGCTGTTACTTTCACTACTCTCCGAACACCTCACGTGACCGCAGTGCCGGTCTCGTCTCATTCACTCTGGTTAAATAGCGTAAGCGAAGTGAATACAGAGAGGGTGAGAACAGCGCCCCCGCGACCTGCTGTGGTGAATAAACGACACTGCAGGAGCTCTGACTGGAAAAATTTTGCCTACGAAGTAAACGAACACTAAAAGGTGAAAAACGTTACCAAGACGAAATGTAAGACAAATAAAAGGCTACTAACTAACAACCACTAACTTAGCAAATAACCTGAAAGACATAAAGAATTTCGGGAGGTTGGTAAACTGTTCTCATTTTACATTTACAGCATTTAGCAGACGCCCTTCACATCCAGCGCGACGTACAAGAAGTCTGTATAAACAAATTATAAAACACTGCTTACAACAACCAGAGTTTTTTTTTTTAAATGAATCATTATCTAAGGTGACGGGGCACGGTGGCTTAGTGGTTAGCACGTTCGCCTCACACCGCCAGGATCCGGGTTCGATTCCCGTCTCGGCCATGTGTGTGTGGAGTTTGCATGTTCTTCCCGTGCCTCAGGGGGTTTTTCTCCAGGTTTCTCCGGTTTCCTCCCGGTCCAAAAACATGCACGGTAGGTTGATTGGCACCTTGGAAAATTGTCCCTAGTGTATGAATGTGTGTGTGAATATGAGTGTGTGTGCCTTGCAATGGGTTGGCATTCCGTCCAGGGTGTATCCTGCCTTAATGCCCATAGACGCATGAGATAGGCACAGGCTCCCCGTGACCCGAGAAGATCAGATATAGCGGTAGAAGATGAATGAATGAATGAATTATCTAAGGTGGCCTAGTATTGTATTTGATAGGAGCGTTGTTCTATTGTTCTATCAATATGAACATTGAGACTTGTTCTATTTATCTTTCTATCTAGATAATATTGTAGCAGTTTTTTCTCTGTGTTATCGAATATCGATATTTTTCAATATCGCATCGAACTTATGAATTTCAGTATCGTGGCGACACTAGTGGTTATTATGATCGCAGCAAACGTGAAATAGTGGAACAGAAATAGTCCATTTTCTTACGAGTCGAATATATAAGTGTGTGTATGAGAAATGTTTTTGGGGATCCGTCGAATCTATAGAATATATAGACTGTATTGAGCCTGACAAACACTGACAATTTGTAAAAGAAATAAAGAAATATGGTGCATGCAGTTATAAAAAAAAAAAAACAATCAGTGTCGATATTGTATAATATAAACACATGACGTGAAACGGTGTTAAGCTTACCAAGCTGTTTATATTCTATTGTTGTGGAAAGTGTTAGTGAGTGTATGTTTGGAGTGTTGTCTTCAGAATGGGACCATTGGAAGCCATTGACTACCCCCCCCCAACACACACACACACACACACACATACATACACACACACAGTCCCAGAAGAAACACTATTGACATTTAGCTGATTTAGGTGAAAATGTGCGTGTGTGTGTCCGTGTGTGTGTGTCCGTGTGTGTGTGTGTGTGTGTGTGTGTGTGAAGATAAGGCCGGTATGCCGTAGGTTCTTCATTACTCTGGTTGGAGATCTCATCATCCCTTCTCCCCCAGCACTTCAGTGGTAATTGGGTATGGCTATTAGATCGCTACGTGTGTGTGTGTGTGTGTGTGTGTGTGTGTGTGTGTGTGTGTGTGTGTGTGTGTGATGTTAGGAATAGAGGTTATTACAGCTGGTCAGAGTTTAAGTAGACTTTAATGGCCATGCTTAGTGCTAGTTAATTAGCCGTGTCCGGTGAGAAAGAGAGATTTATTCCACTGTGTCTGGGTTTTGCATAAAGACGACAAAAGGGAAGGAGTTTGGGGGATATTTTGGAGTGTGCTTGTGGAGATTTTGTGCTCATTTGGCCACAAGGGTGTTGAAGTAAAAAAGTTCTGGGGTGCAGTTAGTGTTCGAGGTCAGAGGATAATATAAGGCCACTGAAGATGTTCGACTCCAAAAAGCATTTCTTCATGGAGCATTTTCATGCTGGAGTTTGGGTTTACTAGTTGTAATGAAGGGTAAATGCACTGTTATTATACCTTTTACAATTGTATACCTCCAACTTTGTGGAGGCTTTGTGAAAAACAAAAAAGTCAGGTATACTTTAAAAAAAAAACATAAATCGTGTGTGTCTGTGTGTGTATAAAAAGTTGTATGTAAAAAGTTCTTTTCATTTGTACTTCCTTTGAGAACTACAATATAAACAAGAATACAATATTTATTAAAATAATACAATACAAAATACAATACAAAATAATACAATATTTATTTGGTCATTCTTGACCAAATAAATAAATAAATAAAAATAAACAGTTTAGGACTACTTCTGAATCAACACTGCCATCTTGTGACTTGCTTATAATCAGCAGGTTTTGTCCCTTGACTCTTTTTTCACATTGTAATGTAAAATTATAGCAACATACGAGCTTATATATATATATATATATATATATATATATATATATATATATATATATATATATACATGTATATGAAAATTAACAAACACAAATAATTGCATTTCTTCATGAGAGACAAAAAACCTTTGTTTAACAAAAAAACACCTAGACCAACATCAGTTTTTGCAAAAAAAATATGCACAAGCTGTTTATATTTATTACATATTTCTTTAGCACACAGAGAACTTTAGTTCACTTTAAACAAACATAAAAGATCTTATAGATTAACAAATTCATGACAGAGATGCAGGAAATATAAAGAAATTATAGGGGGGTTAGTAAAATATTTAACACAATAGATTAACAAATATGAAACGGAAACGGGGTAACATAGCAAGAGAGACATTGCAAAAAAGATAATATCATAGAAACAGAACATATATATTTAAAAGCATTAGAGAAGATTTAAAACGGTTTAACAATGTTATACATTACAAATAGTTTTAAAAAAAGAAAAACAATGAAACTTATATTACAACATAAGGGTTTCATATGCAGAAGGTCTCAGCTTATGACCACAATAAACGTAAATATCAATAAAAGCATACGATAAATAGAAATAAATGCCATACAATGGCCAATTTATGGCAACAAGTAAGGGAAACGAACAAGGTAAAATAAGAGAAGAGAATTACAATAAGAGTTAACGTCGGTTTAGGTATTAAAATGCTAATAACTCAGAATACCCAAAATAAAAAGAACTGCCCTCCAAATAGTGTAAATGCACAAATTATACCACAATACCTAATAGGAAAAACCCTATGAAAAAAGGAAAGGGAAAGTGAAAGGAAAGAATAGTATTAAACAAAAACATGTATTACAGTTTAATTATTGCATATTTTTAACAGATAAATTTGATGATATATATATATATATATATATATATATATATATATATATATATATATATATATATATATATATATATATATCTATATATATATATATATTCCCACTATGCAAGGTAGCATTACATTTTCCACCTTACTTGAATTATGAGACATGTTACAGGAACATGTCATCGGGAAGGTCAGCTTGGGGTTCCTGCCATGGTGATATTTGTTCTACTGTGTCCTTTAATGACGTATGCATTCTCTCCTAAGAAGAGGTTGCTAAAGAGTAATTCAAATGCGGAATTTCCTTTAATAAGACAACAGACACAGACGCACAAAAGAAAATCCAGAAATGTCCAAGACGGTCATGGCATTCTTTATTTATCTCAACAGAAGCATCCCTTAGTCTTTACTCTTATAAATTTGTTGAAGTCTTGTTAGTTGATGGAAACTTGCTGTTTTGTCTGTGCCATCTTCAAGACTTTCATAGTACAACTTATATAGAATTTATACTATGCTACTATGGTCACATACATGTTATATACAAATGTATATCTAAATCTGAAAAAAAAAGCACCAAAAAAGACATTTAAAGAGCATCTATTTCTTTGTTGTAAATAAATATTTTTTTAATATTATAAATACAATATTTCTACTACAATTAGCCTAATGTAATAGTTCATTTTAGTGTAAAGAATAAAGAATGTCATTTCTTTGTTTTCTTTAAGTTTCTTTTTTTTCTTTTTATTTTACTGAATTGACTTTCAGTGCCAATAATTCTGAATGGGGAAATATGGAGAAAGTATATAAACTGTAAATGTCATTTTTCAGGGTTTTTCATCTAGGTTATACATTATGGCTTATACATAATGATTATTTTATTATTATTATTATTATAATAATAATAATAATAATAATAATAATAATAATAATAATAATAATAATAATCCAATCAATAAATTATTATTATTGTTCTGGTTATTATTATTATTATTATTATTATTATTATTATTATTATTATTATTATTATTATTATTATTATTATTGCTACACATAAACTGTATATCAGAATTTCTCATTGAAGTGAGAAACCAATCTATGCACATAAAAATGATCCTATTTATTTACAGTATTATTTACAAGCGATTATACACAGCATAATCGGATTGAATTGGATTAGACTGGATTGGATTAACTCTCACTTGATCTTGCCTGGATAATGTGACATTTATGGCAGTGAAACAACAGAAAATATGGAAGCATGTCACTGCTTTTTCAGACACGTGGTGCTCCTTTATTGGAGTCGCTCAGTATCAGTCTCAGTACCACAGCGGGAAGAAGGCGAGAGAAACTGGTGACAGAATGGGGGAGTGGAGGTTATGAGACTATATCGGTTGCCAAAATGAGAAGAGTTATTAGGTCCAATGCCGTGTTACATAATGAATTATGGTATAATAATGTCAAACAATAATGTATATATATTTTTTTTTCAGAAGGCATTTATATTTGATCTAAAGTGCTATTGTGCACCCCCTTCTCCACAGCCATATTGGCGGCGTCCTGCGCGTTTCCATTATTATTAGCGGCGCTTCTTTCATTCATAAACATGATCTAATCCGTTAAAAAAATCAGGCACTGGAATGAGACTCGAAGCTCACACGCCTCTTCTTTCTTTCGGGTTTGGTAAATAAATCTGGTCAGAAAGCCCCGGGGATGTTTCTTGTGCATGTCTTTGTGCTTGTGCTTGAGCCGAGCCATTGGCGGCTGATCACAGGCAGCCCTACCGACGACAACACGCTCCGGAGCGGCCATGGCGACCAGGGAGAACCGGGACACAACGAGCACCACAAGGATTCCTACAGCACTTTCGCTTCCGAGTTTCTCGAGTCTAGATACCTTTCAGATGAAGGTAATGCATCTTATTTCAAGATAATACTCAATGCTGAGGGTCATTTGGGGTCTGTGTATACTGTGTGTTGTTGTAGGCCTGGTAAATATATATAGATAGGAAGCGTATTTCAAAGCCTTCTCTAGATTTTAACGTAAAGAAGCACGTATATTAGGGGAAAAATCCATAAACATGTATATCAGATGGAATATTTCTGTAATGCCTGGTTTTGATTGTCGGATAGACTCGATGTGATTTTGGAAGCAGGTGTTTCAGCACCGCGGTCAGCGACCCTGACTGGGGATTAAACCACGCCCCTCTGTCTTACACAGAGCGGTAGTACAGTCATCTACTGAACTTTTAGGCATTTGTAAAATGTATATGTATAAAGTAAGAATATTTTCAAAAATAGAAATGTTAATAGATGATCACTGAACAAACTTGTAAGGAAATGAACAGAAATGAAATCAGTATTTGGGGTTGCCAGGCAGGCTCTGTATAACGACCAAAGATCTACTGTGGATGAAGGTGTTGAGATCAGTGCTCCAAGTGCTCTTCTATACACTGAATGTAGTTCTCAATGACATTAGCTGTATGTTTGTGGTGGTTGTCAATCGAACGCGTCCCTGGTGGTTTTGCATAGTGGATAAGTTTCTGCGTCTGCCTTAACTTCTCAGCGTTGAACATACTAGGGAGGGTGTAGCTCAGTGGTCTACGGTGCAGGTCTACTGGTTGGAAGGTTTCCAGCCTCGGTATCGTCACCCTTGAGTCCTTGAGCAAGGACCTTAACCGCGCAGTGCTCCAGGGGTGCCATATCATGCGCTCTGATCCCATATTCCAGACAAGCTGGGATATGTGAAGAAACAATTTATCTGTGATGTAATGTACATGTGACAAATAAAGCCTAATCTACTATTAATTCTGACTAAACTCCATTTGTAGAAATGTAGCACTAAAGTTGCAAGGAGTGGCATGCAGACACTCATTATTGTACTGCTCTTCAGCCGTTTGTCAACCAACTTATTTGCTACATCCAAATATTTCACATTTTGCCTCATCAGTTCATCAGCTTCTGTCATTTTCCTGCACCCCTTTGTTTTAGTGCGTAGTTGAGTCTCTTAGTCTTAACTTTTTGGCCACTGTTATTCCATGAAGAACACTTGTGGTCAGATGTTAATATAGTGTAACAGTATTCACCTGACTCCCTTTCTAGCGCTTTTTTGTTTATTGCTGGAAAGGTGAATGAAAGTAAGCATTATGTGTCTTTTATCCGCTGCATTAAGTTTCTTTTGATTCGAGCAAACTCCATTGTGCTTTGAAGTCTTTGCCTGGGAGAGACCTTGAGATGCACAATAACTTTGGGTCTTGTTGATTTGCTTCGTCTTGCCATGGTGTAGGACCGGGGACATAAACTTGTCTTCCACAACCTCACCTTAGTAGCAGTTTTTGCCTGGTCCTTACCTGATTTTAAGCCTGACGGTTCTGCTTCAATGTACAGATGATCATTAGCACCTGGTATAATTGGCTAATCATACACTTTACTCCTGAATCTACAAAAACTTTGTGCAAGTTGGGCTATTAGTAAGACTTGAAAGCCAAAATGACCAAAAATGTTTATTACATTTTGTGTATTTAGTTCAGTTTGTTGATTTATATAAAAAAATATTAACACTTTTATTTTGATAAGAAGTCTTTTCCACAACTTCCTAAAACCTTTGGAACTATTTTAATAGAATTTATACTTATATACTTTATACTTTTGACTTATACACTCTTATACAGTTAATAACGCATTTTTCTGAAATGTGTCACCCAGGATATCCCTTCCCAACAGCGCCACCTGTTGACCCTTTTGCTCGCATCAGAGTTAGTGATTGTGGAGTAACGAAAGGCTGTATCAGGTGAAATTAATGTTGAAATTTTAATGTTTCATTTAAAAATATATGTTTAATTTAAACACATACAGACACACACACACACACACACACACACACACACACACACACACACACACACACATATATATATATATGGTCTCTAATAATTATGTGTGTATATGTGTGTATGTGTATAGGTATGGAAAGCCAGGCTGTGACGCGGAAACGTGCGAATATTTCCTTAGCTACAGGCGTATCGGCACGGATGTCGAGTACGAGATGAGCGCGGACACAGACGGCTGGGTTGCTGTCGGCTTTTCTTCTGACAAGAAAATGGTACTTACTGAAAGACGGCTAATTAAAATGTGGAACAAGGGCTAAGATTACAGATGAATTAATTTATTAGCCTTAATTTTAGAAACTAATTAAAAAGTTTCTGTATTTAGACACTGAAAATAAAAAAGAAATAGTATGCACTCGTCTTAAATTAATCTGGATAAAAGAGAGACGGCTTGATTAAAGAGAAATGATGGTGTATATCTGTAATTGCTCTCTGAGGGAGGTGATGATGTCATGGGCTGTGTCCACGACGATAATGGGCGTGTGAGAATCCATCATTTCTATAACGTGGGCCAGTGGGCCAAAGAGATCCGGCGAAACCCAGCACGGGATGAGGAGGGCCTTTTCGAGAACAATCGGGTGACTTGCCGTTTCAAGCGTCCGCTTCACGTGCCGCGCGAGGAAACTCTGGTGGACCTGCATCTCAGCTGGTACTACCTGTTCGCCTGGGGACCTGCTATCCAAGGTATGAGTGTATTAATAGAGTACCTGTGTTAAAAAATCTGGGTGTGGCTGAAATGGGAAGGTACTGTATTTGCATTTATGGCATTTGGCAGATGCCCTTCTCCAGAGCGACTTGCCACATGTTTACACTGGATGCCCTTCCTAACACAACCCTCCCCATTTATCCTTATTTTCTGGGCACATGTACAACTGCAGCATCCCCAGATTATTATATTAGATTATTATAGCACTGCCCCCACAACCTTGTACAGTAGGCACTAGGCCTGACAGGTTCATGCGCCTCTCTTTTTACTATGATGCACCCATCATGCTGGAACAGGATAAATATGGACTCATCACATCACCTCCTTCCATTGCTCCTAAGTCCAATCTTTATTCTCCCTAGAAAACTGAAGCCTTTTTTTTCAGATTAGCCTCAGTAAAAGTGACTTTCTTAAGACTGTTTAGTTCTAATGCCTTGAGTTCCCGTTGGATTTTGCATGTGGATAAACTTTCACTTTTAAACATTCTACAGGTTCTACAGAATTGTTTATTTTTGTTTTAACCAAACATTTAAGTGTGTACTGATTGTGAACATTCAAGATTTCTTTCCGATCACACAATCCCTACTATCCCTCCAGTTTTTAATAATGTGTTGGTCCCAAATTTGAGTAGTCTTACCAATCTCCTTATGTAGTGGATTTGTCCTACATTGTGTTCACACGATTTACCTCCAGCTCTCTGGATTGAAACAGACACCATCAGAAGACTATCAGAGACTCCGTAATCTAGCCGTGCCTCTCATGGATCATTACATTCCACAAGAGAGAGAGAGAGAGAGAGAGGGTGCTGGAAATTGAATTGGGTTAAGAGTACTCTAATAATCTCTTCTAATATAAATTTCAAAATAAAAGCCCTTCACATTATACTATTACTTACCACAGTTAGATGTTTTTTTTTTTTTTTGCTTAATGCACATCAATACTTTGACCCTCCTGAAACAAAGCAGCGTCTTGTGAAACTCAATGCCTTAGTTGTTGGCAACTAAAGCATAATCATCCATGCAGTATTTATTGAATGGGAGGCTCTTACCTATTTGCTTATTTAAATCTGTATGGTGACCTTCACAGTATATATATATATATATATATATATATATATATATATATATATATATATATATATATATATATATATATATATATATATATATATATATATATATACATATAGGGCAATCAGTACTCAAACACTCCTCCACTCCACTCAGAATTGTCAACATTTACTCAGCACATATCTGTCTGCGCTCACGATCCCGTCTTTATTTTCCTCCAGGTTCCATAACGAGGCACGACTTCGACAACCCTCCGGTGTCTGACCACATGATCAGCATTTATAAATATGAGGACATTTTTATGCCTGCTACAGCTTACCAGACGTTTTCCTCCCCATTCTGTCTCCTGCTCATTGTGGCGCTTACATTCTACCTTCTCATGGGAAGCCCATAACCACGATGACATACTAGTGAGAGACACCATGAAATCAGGCAGGGATTGTGTTACGAAATTAGAGACAGGCAGCAATAATAGAGTGAATGATAATACAAATACAAGCTGTATATTGAAATAACAAGAACAGCCAATCATCTACAGCGAGCTAGTTTTATGCAGTGCAGACACAGTGGAAAGCTATATTACTATAGGACATATTAATATTAAGCTCAGAGGCTATAGAGATTTTCTTTTTCTTTTTTTTTTGTCGTGTGCATTTCTGGTATCTCTGATACGTTCTGTCTTTCTTTACGGCTTGTCAAATCAAGTGCCAAATACTGTACATGCAAGTGCCAGTTTGTTCACAGTAGCATCACAGTTGCGTCCAGTATCACTAGGAGGCGCTGCAGTAAAAGAAATATATCAGTAACTTTTGACAAAGCAGATATGTTTAGTAAAATGAGGTTGAAGTATTGCATTTTGAACTTGAACACAGCAGCATAAACCAGCCTTACGACAATATTATAGTATTAGCAAATGCCAATCGGCTGAAGCATGCCAGCATTTTTCTGAGCCAGTCCACAGACACAGGTCTCTCCAATTGGGTGTTGCGTTTTATGTGCTATTTTGACTTTCGGAGCATTTACATTCGACATAGGTTGTCGACACCTTGTTTTGCATTTGCTAACTCAGTGTTTATCTGTTACTTATGACTCAACATTAAAACCATGTAGATCTCCCTGGTGGTGTTTTTCATTGTTTCTAATTAATTACATTTGATTAACTAAGGAATAAAAATAATACAGGGTCATGTGATCTGTGCAAAGCTGACGTATCACACAGATCACCTTGAGAATGTTCCTTTTTTTCTTCTTCACTGAACATTACACTGTACATTATTGTTATAGTAACTGTTATAAATGACATAATTATACATAATTACTCATGTGTATTTCCTTTTCCACCTCTTTATTTAAGAAAAAGACAATTGTGAAGTTGCCATTTTGGAGACTTTCCCAGCTGGAAAACTGAACATTCAATTGTTTAGGGTTTTTTTTTTTAAACAATAGCCTGACACTTTAATAAATGTTAAATAAAAGTTCTCCAAGCTTCATGATATCAGTGACTATATTTTTCCATTTTGTTTATTGTTAGTTGCAGTTTTTTGTGAAATAATGTACTACAAAATAATGTACCAGCATGTTCAATATCACAAGCACCAGACCAGCTGTTATAGCAATTTAACAGCTAATGAGAATGAAAAAGACATGGTGTGGTAGAATTTATTATTGACTTACTATAAGGGAGGTGGGAGCTCAGTGGTTAAGGCATTGGGCTCTGGCCCAGAAGGTCACATGTTCAAATCCAAGCACTACCAAGCTGCCAATATATTTTATAATATATTTTTGTCCAAATATATCTATTAAATAATTCTCAGTAGACTATACTATGGCTGCAGTGAAAAGAGACTTGCTGAATTGGGTTAGTAATGGCTTTATTATCGCAGCATTATATTCCTGTCTGCCATGTGTTGCACTTTGTTATAAGATTTTAAGTTTCTGTATGATATTGATTGATTCTATAACCATAGTGTGAAGTGTTATGTCAGTTATGTTGACAATGTTAGTCTAACAATGTTATTTGTCCCATATATGGTAGAGTACACAGTGAAATGGAAATCCCAGGACAAAGGTGGTGCATAAGACAACATAACTGAAAACTAAAACCCATAACTACACAAAACTAACTAGGACACTACATAATACACGTCATCTTGCATAGATGTTTGGTGGCCTATATTACAGGCTGCTTATTTGGTAGTAAAATTAACAACCACTGTGTGATGGGAATGCATGAGTGCTGGGGAATGTTCACTGGGGCTGATTTCCTCTTACTCGGTTTACCAATAAACTCACAAACACTGGAGATTCCAAAATGCTTAATGTGAAAAAATGCAATAAAGTTAATCATTTTTAAAATTAATTAATAACAAAGCATAATATGTACTCACTCAAGCACATGAGCCCAGAATACGAATGTAACACTTTTAAATTATGCATGTTAAGCATTTTTCCCCTGTATACCAAAAAGGAAAAAGCTTAACATGCAAAAAAAAAAACACTCAATAAATGCATTAATACTAAATCTTAATGTGTAGATCCAAGCATGAGTCGAGAATATAAATTATGTATTTTTTTCTCTTATTGAAAACCGCTATGGAAAAAGCTGGTTTAATGCAAACGGGCATTTTTAAAAGACCAAACTCAACCAAATTGCTGCTTATTTGTACACAGTCTGCTTTATATTAATGTGTTTACCGAGTCTTCTTAAAAACGCAGTTTTTATTGCATTAAGCCACAAGCATTTTTCACCGTGCATCTCCAGTTACGCTCCTGAATGAACAAAATATTTGTGAAATGCATTTAATATTATCTTTTCATTAAACATTATGTATTGAAAACTGCAGTAAGTTACTGTCCCTTCTGTGTCTTTGTTATGGAACACTATAAAGAAATACACTATTTACAGGAGAGTCGGTTCATTGCAAAAGAGCCGAATGAATGGGAGTCGCCCGGGATCACGTGCCACCTGACACTACATTACCCAGGGTGCGCGTGAAACCCTACGTCAGATTTGCTCCAACTACGTCCGCAATTCCTCGTGTGTGTTTACGGTCGAGAGCCAAAGGCAGGGCTGTAGGGCAGTGCGAGGCAGTGCGAGAGGAGTCGCGCTACAGGAGTCATGGAAGAAGCGGAGGGTCCGGATCTGGACGGGGATCCCGGGGCTCGTGCGGCTCGCGTGCCCCGGGTGCCGTTCGGGGAGCCGGGACAGGCCACGGTCGGTGTAGTTGGCCATCTCCTGGGTCAGCAGCCGTCTTTAAAGTTTGACAAGAACATAAAGCAGGCCTTCTACAACACGGGCGCCATGATCTTCGTGGCGATCTGCTGCGGCGCCGCGGTGCTCGTCTACTTCATCCTCGAGGCGTTCCTGCGGCCGCTGCTCTGGGCCGTGCTCTGCGGGACCTTCCTGCACCCGTTCAAGCACTCCCTGGCGCGCGTGGGACGCTCGTGGCTCGGCGGGCTCCGGGCCAGCGGCACGCCCATCGTCCTAGGTACGCTGCTCGTGCCGGTGCGCTGCGTGAACCACGGCGTCGAGGCGCTGGGCGCGCTGCTGCTCGAGCGCCTCAAGGTGCTGCTGGTGATCGGAGCAGGAGCGCCGCTGCTCTACTTCCTTTACCTGTCCTGGAGAGTCATCGGCATGCAGGCTGTTCTCCAGCACCTGTGTGACGTCATATGCCATGTGCTCGACTGGTTCAGCGCGCTCTGGGTGAGAAGGGTTTGAACGCACCACCTCATGGCATCCGTCTGCCGCCACTCCCTTATATAGTGCTATTAATTAATTAACTAATTAATTAATCAATCAATCAATCTTCTACCGCTATATCCGATCTTCCGTCGGGTCACGGGGAGCCTGTGCCTATCTCAGGCGTCTATGGGCATTAAGACAGGATACACCCTGGATGGAATGCCAACCCATCACAGGACACACACACACACACACATTCATACACTATGGACAATTTTCCAAGGTGCCAATCAACCTACCGTGCATGTTTTTGGAAACCCTGAAGGCACAGGGAGAATATGCAAACTCCACACACACATGGCCGAGACGGGAATCGAACCCCCAACTCTGGAGGTGTGAGGCGAACGTGCTAACCACCACCGGGCCTCTGTTAGTGCTAATCAATAGTTCTCATATGTTATCAGATCAGCGAATCCCATCTCGTGAGATACAGGGCTTCAGCATCTGTTTAAACATCAGGCAGGGTCAGTCATGATACAGAGTTAAGGACAAAGAATGGCAGCTTGTTTTTAGTCATTTAATTAGAAATGAAATGAAACGTTATGTTTTTTTAATCCCCCAGCATGGCTACACAAACTTTGACTCGAGTTCCAATAATGACCATATGACAATTTCAGCAAAGGACAAATTGTGATAAACAGAGTAAGTACCTCATCCTCTCATATCTTCTGGTCCCGTTCTTTTGTCATGTGACTCCCATATTTACTGTAGTAACGTCAAGGTTTGTACTGTTGCGTTGTTTCACGTTTCATAACAACAATAACCACCATTAAATTATCTATGGCACTTTGGGAGTCACATGACAATGGCAGCAATGACTCAGACCAGATGACACATTAGATGAACTCATTATTTATGTTTGCCATATGTAACCGGACGATTTACTTAACGCTTTGTTCTATGCAATGCAGTGGTTTGAACCCGCGACCCGTCGTTTTTGGTGATTCAATTTTGGTGATTCAGAAGTGATTCAGAAGTGATGTCACTGCGTTGTAATGTACACGTGACAAATGTTTAAAAAATCCCCCTTCCAAAAATGTAGACAAAAGGGGGATTTTTTAAACATTTGTCACGTGTACATTACAACGCAGTGACATCACTTCTTCAAATATACCAGAAATGTTAGGAAGCTGGGGGCAAAGGGCAGGGTCTGATACTTGACAGCATAGGGTAACAGAGGGTTAAAGACCTTGCTGAAAGGACCAACAAGTGGCAGCTTGGCAATAAAAAAGGGTGGCTTGAACTATCCTTAACCACTGAGCTAGCACTTCCCTGTGTGCTGTGAAGTGTACAAGAGGGGAAAAAAGAGTGAGAAGTTAATTTAGTGTTTTGTTAATTGAAATACGTTTTTGTATTGAGTAATTATTAAAAGGAACCTTTGCTGGATGCTAAGAGAGCAGTAGGAAATAGAAAGCATGAATTCGAGTCATTAGTAGTGTGCAGTAGTAGGTTTGCCCTCAGCGATCTGGATGACGACCAATGTGAACAACACGCTCAACATGTTATAGCGGGTTAACTTAATATAACTATGTGGGCAGAAGTTTGTGGCTGCAAGTTGTGCTTTTCGAATGTCTGTTTTTGCATTTAGTACTTTTTTTTTACTGTTAAAATAACTTCCAACATACTGGGAAGATGTTCCGCGATAGATTTGTGGAGATTTTGTCCTCATTCAGCCAAAAAAAGTCGGGTACTTATGTAGGTGACATGAGGAGGCCTGGGGTGCGTTCAGTAGCGTTCAGTAGGTTTTCAATAGGGTTGAGGTCAGAGCTCTATAGCAGGCCTTCCACATAAATCTTTCTGTGGAGTTTGTGCACAGGGGCATTGCCATGCTGAAACAAGTTTGGTCCCATATTCATTTATTCAAACCAGAGAACAGGATGTCCTTAATATGACTCTTCATTTTGGTTTATTTACTGACCGCAGGATACATTAACACAATGTACATGCTGAATTATAAACATTATAAATAGTATGCAATTTTAATGATTCCCTTTCCAATATATAATATATATATATATATATATATATATATATATATATATATATATATATATATATATATATATATATATATATATATATATATATATATATATATATGCTCCAATTACAATCCATATTTTCTACATTTTGTGTAATGTTCTGAGTGCAAATATGTTTCACATCAAATTTGCATTGACCAACATTCGGGATCCTGATCCATTAAGATCCTGACCCTCTCTCTCGCTCTCTCTCCCTCTCTCTCTCTCGTCCAGGTGGGAACCTTAGTGATAGGTTATGTGCTGGCTGTGGTGTTTAAGTGGACACCAGGGATGGAGGGTTACCTGCGGTCCATGTCCGTACCCATTTGGACGGTTCTTATATTCTACCTGGGTAAGCCTGCAACAGTGACAAAGACATCTTAAGCAGTTTATCATCAGGTTAGAAAGTCAGATAAAGTCAGCCATAGTGAAGTTCAGGAACTTTGCAAGTGTAAACACATACCAGACAAACTTTTTGTTTTGATTATTTATGTGTACGTTTCAGCAAAAAGCCAGTCGGACCTCTTAATATCCCTGAGCGATTTTTAGTATATCTATTACTGAGCAAAGATAAGCATTGCTGCGTATTTCCACTGGTGCTATGATAGGACTAACACATTGTTTTTTTTTCATAGAGAACACTTCTCATTATAAACTACCTCTGTTATGCCGTCCTTTTTCCTCAATAAGAGGACTCAACACTGTTTAGCATCTCTGTATTATCATGTTTTTTCTTTCACACTTTTGTCTGTCTCTCACATACATGCACATTCTGAGTCTCAACGTTGATGTACATTCATATCTGACCGTATTTAGAAGCAGGACTGTGTTTTTGTTGTTAAGCAAACTGGTTGGTTTGAAAGTCTCGTGTGTGTGTGTGTGTGTGTGTGTGTTCCTGATCTTTGTGCAGTTACAGCTCTTTATTGCCTGATTTACCAAAACAAAGATAAATGACAGTGCATTCTCTCTGCATAACACACGGACCTTATAAGTCGTAGACACACAGAATTGTTCCTCGCGAGAAGTATTTATGCGTATCGCATTTTATTTAATCCATGTTTTTGTCTACGTTTATCCATAACAACCCGAAAGTCCATGCAAGTTTAAAAGACTGCACAATATCAACAAACTTATATTATTAAAAAAAGCACTTTATGGTCCGCCTGCCAAAACAAATCAGGGGTTACTATAGAAACGAGTGCCCAAATATAAAAACTTAGCGCCAGTGCCAGGTCCGTTTCTGCAGTTTTAGTATACACTCTGTTTTTTTTTTGGTTTGGTTGCAGTGTCTCTGACAGGAGCCTGGCGAGTGCCCATGTTTGTGCTGGCAGTCATTCTGCTAATAGTGGGCTCTCAGGAGAAAGCGCCGCTACCAGGAAAAGGTGAGGAGAGGGAGGGAGGGAGAGGGAGAAATGAAGATGAATCTAAAAAAGAAATTGAACTGTATGCTCGAGCTCATGATGCAACACGCATACCAGTGGGAGGACACAGGGGACCTTTGCAGATAGTGTGTAAGAAAGCAGTGCGGGAATGAATGGTACGTCTTGTTCGTTTAGGGGAACTGCCAGGACAGGTGCTTTCCTTTGCTGCTAACACTATCTACATGGCCATTACCTGCAGTAACCACCGGCCTGTGTCTGAGAATGATGAAGCAAGAGATGCAAAAACGCAAACTAACACTAACATCCAAGGTAAAAGAAAACCCACACACACGCACATATATACACCATGCACATGCACATGCTACATGAGTTGAGTTGTCCAAATTAGCATGTAATTTAGCGGCACTAATTTTATTAACGTGTGATTAACGCATTATGTATTTCTGTTTGCCTTTTAAGTATAAATAAATATAAAAGAGAAATTAAAACCTTCAAAACGTCACATTTATAAAGAGTACCATGTTACTTCAATTTCGATATGCATTTCTTTAGGCCATGACCTTAACTATGGTTCATATTTATTGTTACGTTATTTATTTGTTTGTTTGTTTATTTTTTTTTGCAACGCTCTGACAGTCTGATGTTTATCGGACCACCAATAGAATTCCTCGATTCAAACATTGAATTGACTTTTGCAGCATTTGCCCCAGGTAGTGTGACGTACAATTTATCTACACTGTTTAAATGGATCTAATTATCTACACACCTGAGCAGGTGAGGGTTAGGGGTCTTGCTCAAGGGCCAAACCGTGGCAGCTTTGTGGTGCTGGGATTTGAACTCCCAACCTGTCAAACAGAATGTGTTAAACACTGTGCGATCTCTTTACACTGAATTTATTTAAAACACTCAGAGTCGTAAAAACATAGTTGATTAAAAAAAATACAATTATTTATTATTATAATTTTTTTCAATATTAGACATTTTTTCTTTTTCTTTGAAGGGTGTTAATTTCTGAGTTAAGCATGCTGCATGTGGAAGGAAGATGTTATCACAGTTGTAATAGGGTTGTGTGTGTGTTTTTATTTATTTATATATATATATTTTTTATTGAACCGGTATATCTTTCTGCATACGCCCAGACGAATCTAAACCGAGCGAGGCTTTCACCACGCCGCTGCGGCCCCGCCCAGATTTCCAGAGTCTTATGCACAAGGAGAAAGCCAGCGATATCTACTTTGTGCTCCTGGTGTGGGCCATCATCCTGGTGCAGATCTGGCTCAACCTCTGGATTCTCCAGCTGTTACCCATCCCCTTTGCTGGTAAAAAAAAAGTGGACTAAATATGTATATATTTTAATACATATTTGACTTTGAGTATATTTGTGTGTGTATTATATAATATGTGTGTATTGCTTTGACAGTGTGGGTAGTAAAGAGGATGGTGGTGCATTTTGGGGTGAAGAATTTCGCCACACGGACATTGGCGGCATGGTGGGTGGTCCTGGAGGCTTTTCTCCGAGACAGAAAAGACGCTCTACTGCCTGGACCAATCAAAGGCCTCACACAGTTTCTACTGCGTGTTGACACCAAGGTAACAATTCTATGGAGCCACTTGTGTCATTACGGTCACCTGAAGAAACCTGTATATAATGCACGTTACACATGCTGTTCTAGAAAATGAATCGACACATTTCTGACTCAAGCAGAATCATTATTAGGTGTTAATGATGTACATAGAGTTTGTTGTTGTTGTTGTTGTTGTCTTACTACAGTCTGGATCGGTAATGTCAGTTTTGTAGTGTTTAGTTATGGGTTTTATGGGTACTAGCTCTTGACACTAGTGTGTCCTAGTGTTCAGTGTTTCGACCCAAGCAATGTGAGCCTTGGGCTTTAAAAGGATAATGTTTCTGTGTTAGTTTGTTCTTTTAGTTCTTTATTTCTCTGGATTTTGAAAATCCCATTCCAAATATGAACCCCATATGGTATAATCATCTCCACTCTTCTGGGAAGATGGTACACTAGATTTCCAAGTGTGAAGAGCGTTCCAATTCATCCTAAAGGTGTTCAGTAGGTTTGAGGACAACGGTCTATAGCAGGCCACTCAAGCTTGGGTGTCCCAATACTTTTGTCCATATAGTGCATATCAGCAAGGCTAATTTGTTCTCGAATTGTATAGCGCTATTATTTTTAATGGAAATGGAAATCCTCGGCCCGTCAGAATAGAAGTGTATCTGCGTGGTTTGTGCAGTCTGTGCCATTTGAGTATTATTAGTTCTTACCTGTCTCGTTAAAACATGACCTCCAGGTGAAGATCCTTTTTTCTAGGAATGTACAACACTTCCCCCCCCCTCTTTAATTTGATAAATAAAAGGTGTTGGACATTTATTTAATGTCCATTACGACTCAGTTTGATGACCTTCATCACTAGGCGTATCGCTCCCAATCGTTCTGCTCCAATCCTGTCTTGGTCTCTTGCTGCCTGGAAAAATAACAACACATTTTGATGTTTGCTGCTTTCTTGCACTCTTGTCGGTTGTTTCTAATAACACTTTGTCTCTCTGTCTCCCTCCACAAAGCTCTGGCATTGGCTTAACAAGCAGGTAAATGGTTTGCGCTAGCAAAGAGCGGGAGAGAGACAAGGGGGAAAATAAAAACCTAACACAAAAATAACATAAAGGAAGAGCCCGTGTGGATATCTACTATAAGGCTTGAACTGATGATTTCTTTTCTTCCCATTTACTGTCATCCCTCCATCTTTCTTTTTCCAGCTGAACTTCTAGGCCTTTGTTTTTTTTTTGCTTTTATTTGTTGTTGTTGTGTGTGTATATACTGCTTTTTGTTCTGTGGAAGAGACCGGAAGCTTTTCCTGTCAGGTTAGAATGCAAATGTTTGGCATTAAACTTTCCTAGTAAAGAAGGAAAACCGGTGAGGCGTTGGTCTTTTCCACAGATGTGTGGGCCGTGTGTGGGCTTGGGTGGCTTCAGTGTGTGTGTAAGATGCATGGAGAGAAACCTATATTAGACATGTGCCGATAACATGTTATTGCAGTATTATCAAAACACAATGTTATACAGTATAAACACTAGCAGCTGAAACATGACATGTACCAGTGATTAGCTGAATTTTTCCTGAGGGCACAAACACCACAAAGTAGCGCCACAAAGTAGCATTGCTATGTAGCGTTACACTTTAGCATTGCTATGTAGCGTTACACTTTAGCATTGCTATTTAGCGTTACACTTTAGCATTACAATATAGCCCTACAAGCGCTACATAATCCTACACCCATTTGTTTTCTTTACTCTGAATAAATGCACTTAACTAGCCAGCTAGCTTGGCATGTTATGCAATCACTATTTCTCCCAGACACAGTGGATCTTTCAGTTAGCCAGTATTATTCAGTTAGCCAATGCACTGATCATGTGTCCAGTAATAGTAAAATAAAAATCATAAAGGGAAAGATGTGATGGGGAATATTGTTTAGGGCACATGCCTGAATACGACAGAGAGATGGTGTGTGTTTAGGTTCGGGGGAGGACTTTCCCCTGGGAGTTGTCCCTTGCTATTTTGGGATTCAACACTTGGGGAAAGAGAAGCTTGGTTGTGTCCTGTTTTTTTTTTTTTTTACATTTGGCCAAAGCTGGTCTAAGTATTATAACCAGCTGCAGCTTGAACATGTAATTCAACTAATAGATGTTAATGATTTTAGTAAATTCACACACCAATAATTTGGTTTATTATTACCATTTACTTCAATGGTAGTTTAATAGTTGGGACAAACACAGTATTGTGGATCTTTTCTCCCAAATCTGTTATGTACACAAATTCAATAAAGTTGTGTTTCTTTTTAAGCAAGTAGCATCACATTTACACTTTATCGAGGCCCTTATACTTAAATTATATATAACAAGAAATATAACTATATAGTCACAGATTTTAATTTACACTGGCAGGAGAAACGCCTCCGTGAGAATGAATCAGTCTGTCATAAAAACCCTGAGAGAACATGACATTCCCCAAAGTGCAGTGTCAGATATAGAACCCTCTCACCATGGTCACTGGGACAGATGGTGTAGGAGGGCGCGTTAAGGTCTCGGCATGCGGCTTTGGCTCATTGTCATCAAATGCCAACGCTTTACTCACATTTCAATCTACGAGTTCTCACCTAATGCTCATCATCCTGAATCGCACAACGTACCACTAACATTTCATAAATCAATGCGATGAGAACTAATGATCCACATGACTAAACCTGACATGGGAACAGTATTTGAAGGCCGTAAACGAGACCATTTAGCTACGGGGGCACAGAGAAACCTGGTGTGCTGTCAAAGTAGTGTTCATTATCTGTAACACTTCTCTATATGCGTTGACCACTTCCTGTTTAGCAGAAGCCTGGGGTTGAAAGAATCCCTCTGAGTTTTAATCGTGCTGGTGCTGCAACATTATATCGTTATAATTTACAAGGGGGAAAAAAATGCCCTGTTTGTATAAACGGTTCAAATTTCAGTTGCTCAGTGCTCTGAATTTCTTCTGACCTCTGAACACTTATATAATACTCATTAGAGTTTACGCAGAAAGGTGCGAAAAATAAAAACACCCAGTTAGCAGCTGTTCCGAATAGGGGTGTATGAAATATATAGTGCACATAGTAGATTAGACTTGTGTATTTGCACAAGTGTGTCCCTTCACTGCATAATGCAATCACAATGCATAAACACATTTAGAATGAACACAAAAATATCTATCTATCTATCTATCTATCTATCTCTATCTATCTATCTATCTATCTATCTATCTATCTATCTATCTATCTATCTATCTCTCTCTCTCTTTGTGTGTGTGTATGTGTGTGTGGGGTATATGTTATATATATGTATGTATATATATCTATATATATATATATATATATATGATATATATATAAGATATATATATGTACATATATACATACATACATACATATGCACCAGTATCACACAAAAAGTGCAGCTATTGAAATAATATGTATATTATATGTATATTATAATATTTACAAATTCTGATTTTATTTAAGGAACAGCCAAAATGTTTTTATGCTAGTATTTTTGTACGTAAAAAAAAAAATACCCATAAAGGATAAAAATTAATGTAAACTTTTTCTAAAAGATGACTGTCATTACTATGAAGCAACCACTACACCGAATATAAAGACACTATACTATATAAGTATCATTAGTGATACAATCCCCAAAATATCAAAACATCATTTTTTTTTTTCTCACAATATTGCACAACCATAATTCTGCAAGTAGAAACGCCTCACGAATGACAAAGCAGATTAGATCTGACAGAAAGGCTATTCAAATAATCACTCTTTCCAGCCATGCCGAGCAGAAAAGCATCTAATGCACATTCTAATGCAGATGAATGAATATTTAGTGCTGCATATTGAGGAATAAAATTTCCTCTAAATATTTGGATCTACAAGGGTTTTCCAATCCAGGCAGAACCTGTTACGAGGGAATCAATAGCCCTTTATCTAAGAATATACCAAATTTGTGACCATGTTATCCTGAATGTAGATGGCAAAATATTAGGTTTAGTTTTTCGTCTAGGTTGTACCCACTCTAGTTGTTCCCCGGGGTGGGGGGGGTGGTAAGGAGCTGGGGGGTTCATTGGTTGGACAGGAGAAGCAGGTTTCTCTCTGTGCTCACACTCACTTGATGTTTCAGCATCACCTATACCTAAAGCTAATTTTTATATTTCTTACTTTTTTGTATCCCCTCCAGATGATCGTATGGTTGGAGAAATCCTTGGATAAACTGATCAGTATCTTCATCATCTTTCTCCTGGTCACAGGGACCCTCCTCATGGCTCTTTTGCTCACTGCTATGGTATATATATATAAATGTCTATATATTCTACAACATCCAAATAAGAAACGGAAAAACATCTTTAAAATGGAAGCGCGTTCCCTTTGCCTGATCGAAGCTTTACACATTAAGTACAATTTTGTAGGTGCATCATGAGAGCGCTCATATTATCGAGGTCACCAGTAACCTGATCAACGAGACTCTCGCCAACCATCCAGAATGGGCCAAGTAAGTCACATGACAAGACACACACACACACACACACACAAACACAGGGTAACGTGATGCCGGCCTTTATAAGCCTTTATAAACCTTTCTATGTGTACGTCACAGCTGGCTCCCAGAAGCCCGTGTTGTTCAGAAAGCACTGAACTCTGCAGCCTCAAATGTATACCAACATGGGAGAGAGTGGATAACTCAGAAGGTAGAGTCTAGCCTTTAGCTGGCTTTATGTATCTCTGTCTTAATCATATATCATTCAAATTCATCTAAAACCAATTTGTATATGTTTAACAGCCGCTGCATGTATAGGAAAGTGCAGTAAGTGTGTATTTGTGTTTTTTTAGCTCCACAAAATGCTCGGTGAGAAAGTGAACAACACGGCGGTGATCGAGAAGCAGGTCCTGGAGCTGTGGGACCGACTTTACCACTCGTGGTTTGTCAAGGTAATCATCACAGAGACAGAAATACAGAGGGAGACCGACAAGGAATGGGACAGACAGACACAGACTGGGAAAAACGGGGACAAATCAGTGCAGACAGACAGAGGGACAAGTAGGTGCAAGGTTAGAGGGACTAATAGAAACAGATGGGTGCAGACAGACAAATTAAGACTAAACTGATGCTGTCAGACAGGCATATACAGGCTGGGGCAGACAGACTGACAGACATACACAGGCAGGGGCAGACAGGCAGACATACACATGCAGGGGCAGGCAGGCAGGCAGACAGACAGACAGACAGACACATACAGAGGCAGGAATAGACAGGCAGACATGCATAGGCAGGGGCAGACAGACAGACAGACATACACAGGCAGAGGCAGACAGACTGACAGACATACACAGGCAGGGGCAGACAGACAGACAGACATACAGACAGACAGACAGACAGACAGACAGGCAGACAGGCAGACATACACATGCAGGGGCAGGCAGGCAGGCAGACAGACAGACAGGAAGACAGGCAGACATACACATGCAGGGGCAGGCAGGCAGGCAGACAGACAGACAGACAGACAGACACATACAGAGGCAGGAACAGACAGGCAGACATACATAGGCAGGGGCAGACAGACAGACAGACATACACAGGCAGAGGCAGACAGACAGACAGACAGACTTACACAGGCAGAGGCAGACAGACATACAGACACAGGGACAGTTAGACCCAGCCTGGGAACAACAGACACATTTGTTAGACACCTTATCCAGAGCATTATAGTCATCTTAATTCTAAAAGGCTTAATGGTGCTGAACCCATGACCTTCTGAGCAGAAGTCCAACCTCCTACCACCTGAGCTACTGACTAAACCACCAGACTGACACAGGCCATGTTTCCACTTCTCTCCGTCTCTTCCCTTCCACACAGAACATGACATTCAGCGGACGCCTCCGTGGCCACAAGCAACACCTCCAGAGGCCGAACAGCTGGCTAGGAGACATACTGGACTGGCAGGATATTGTCTCTTTCCTGCAAGACAACATAGAAACCCTGCTTTCGGTGAGAGTGTTTGTGTGTTTTTTGTGTATTGTACAATAGCGAGCCAATATGGGAGAAGGTATGAGTGTATTGAGTGTATTGCGCTGCTCTTTGGCGCTTGTTTCAGACAGGATATATAAGTCATTCATATATATATATATATATATATATATATATATATATATATATATATATATATATATATATATATATATATATATTTACTGGAGAGCTTTCTAGTTAGTGGGAATGGGTGAAGACTACGGGGAATTTTTGGGGAGAAAACTCTGGACTAAGGATATGAAAACGAATCCGCACTGAAAATAACCTGTCTAGAATAGCGATACCTTCCATGAAAGCGTTTTTCCTTAGAAGGAAGAAGTGCTGATGTATTTGCCTAGCTGGCTTTTTTGTTTACAAAAGATAGCCACGTTTTCATGTCCATATACCTGAATTATTCTAGAAGTAAACACTGTTCCCTGTAGGTGATTTTTTTTCATCCTGCTTTTTTGGGTAGAAACCACCTCATAACACAAAACACATACCGTTTTTTTTCTCCTTGAAGAACAAACATGTATTCGCTTTCCCATCTTTCTTGGAAGTGCCTTCCATCTGCATCAATCTTTAGCTTCCTGGATATTTTGGGATAGAATTTTCTCAATTCCACTACCATTCCAGTAAACGTCGATATGGGATACACTGCACTCTAGCTGTGGGATGCCGTCACTTCACGGGTAACAGAGTCGCATGCATTGTAGGAAATGTAGTTTATTGTCAATTCACGATTTAAAGCAGCATCGCATTATTTTAAGACAATCATACACCATTTAAGCTCTTGTGGGTCACGTAAATTGGCGCGGTCTTGAGTTTGACATGTCCATAGAAATTGTAACCCATGGCAACAGTTGGGTACTGCTATGTTAAAAATATCGCAAATAAGCATGAAACAGTGTGTTCGCCATTGAAAATAGCATCGTAAAGGTTCATAAAAGCAGGTCACAGCTGTCGGTTTGTTCCAGAAGCTCCAGAGCTTACGGTTTTAAAAACTAGAATCCTGAATCGATGAATTTCTTTTCTAGCAAGAACTGCATTCGTAAACACATTTTTTGTACCCCTTTCACTATTTAGTTTCTTTATTCTAATCTGTTATCAAGTCCTGTGATGTGTGCGTGTGTGTTCACGCACATCTAGTCTCCCAATATTAACCTCCTGTTTGTGTGTGTGTGTGTGTGTGTGTGTGTGTGTGTGTGTGTGTGTGTGTGTGTGTGTGTGTGTGTGTGTAGATTATGGAGTCTCTGTGGGTCGTAATGAGCCGAAATGTTGGTTTGCTGATCTCCACAACAACCACGCTGCTCACTGTACTGTTCCACAGTGGCACAGCGCTGCTCAACTTTGTCCTCTCGCTGGTAAATCTCTCATACACACAAAACACACACACACACACACACACACATTCTTTGTGCGATTCTGAATGCCGTACTCAAAACAATACTGATGTGTGTGTGAGTGTGTGTGTGTAGGTGATTTTCCTGACCACACTGTTTTACTTACTGAGCTCCAGTGGTGAGTACTACAAGCCTGTGAAATGGGTGATTAGTCTCACACCCCTGTCCCAGCCTGGACCTTCATCCAACATCATTGGCCAGTCTGTGGAAGAGGCCATCAGGTATGCATACACACACACACACATACACACACACACACACACACACACACACACACACACAGGCTCAGTAAAGTGTTTTTAACAGTCACAAACCCACACTAGACAAGAGTGACAAACATGGACAAGTGGGTGGGGCTCGTTGTGCGTCATTGATTAGTCAAACGCAATCAACTCGAGCCTTCACGCGAATGAATTCAAGTTGCCCTTCATTTAAAATACTTTTTGACTTTGCGATGGGTGGCATTCTATCCAGGGTGTATTCTGCCTTAATGCCCATAGACGCCTGAGACGAGGGAAGATCGGATAAAGCAGTAGAAGATGAATGAATGAATGAATTTGTTCATGCCAGTTTTTCATTTTGGGTTTATATCCTAGCTGTGAGAGAGATAGAGAGATGGATATATCAGTCTTCTTATCTCTGAACTTAATAAACTTACAGTAAGCACTAACATAAGGGCACAACACTAATGTGAGCTATTATGAGTATTACGTTTGCTGATAGTAATAGCAGCGTTGAGCGATTTTCGGCAATATCTATTTTTTGTTTGTTTGTTTGTTTATTTTATGAGCCGTTTATAGGTGGGAAAATTCTAAAATGGCATTTACATTTTCTGCCACACTTGCAACACTTTTATCTGTTATAAACTGTGTTTATACACACAAACGTAAAGTTAAAGCACTTTGCACGAGAGTCTTTTTGCATTCTGTACATTTTATAGAAGAAATAATAGTCCTACTTGACTATTAATAAATAATAAAATAGTCTTTATTTGGCCTCCCAAGGATTGTAAAACACTAGAATATATTGTGTTTCATTGGTTCTGTACACGCATGTCGCACAACGACAATAAAGTAAAATCTATTCTAGTTAACACTCAAGTCATGATAATCATACAGTAATCATCATCAATCCCGCTTCATATTACGTGTCTTTAGTGTGTATATGTTTAAAAAAAAACAACATTTGCAATAGTGTATACATAACACAATAGTACAAAAAGTGGAGGAAAGTATACACAACAGAACAATAGATGCTTTTTATATCTGTATAGTTGTATAAATTGGAAAAGATGTTTTTTTTTTTTTTTCCCCGTCCATGATCGTGGTGCATCACGGAGCAGTTTGCATGAAGACTACACAAACCGCAAGATCATCAGACAAATGCTCAACAATACATATGTATAAGATAGAACAGGGGTCACCAACCTTTTTGAACCTGAGAGCTACTTCATGGATACTGAGTCATACAAAGGGCTCCCAGTTTGATGCACTCTTCTGAAATGACACATTTGCCTTTAGTTATATATTATTATTAATGACACTGATGATTTCTCACAATAGGTATTGTGAGTTAACTTTTGTGAGTTCACAATGAGTTCACTAACATTTTAGATGCATCTCACTGATGAGTTTTTAGAACAGGCCTGAGAGCTACTCATGTGGTCCTTGGGGGCGACCCCTCACGTTGGTGACCCCTGAGATAGAGTATAAACTATTGTCTAGAGCAGGGCTGTCGATCTCCTTTCCTATAGTGTTGTGTGTTGTCCTCTCTTTCCTGGAGTGTTGTGTTTGTGTGTTGTTCTCGACACTGTGCCTTTAAGATTTATGACGGCTCATTTCTAGATTCCGGACTTTCCGGACAATTCGAGACCCCTA